>PVJL010019710.1:0-13336 GCA_004026885.1 Lyroderma lyra | reverse complement strand
ATTGTCTGATCATCCTTGCCCCTAAATACTGGCTTTAAATCCATTTCATTATACAGAAAGATTATTCTGAAGATTCCTAGCATAAAGACAGAATAAGTTTCTTGACTTTGTATGTGAGATGAGAGAATTTTGATGCTAGGGCTTTGAGAGGCAGAAGTATAAATTTCATGTTTCAAATCACATTTTGCAACTTTCACAAATGGAAGGATGAATCTTTTTAGTGCTGAATACATTCTCTTAAGAAGGCATGGGGAGCACTTGTACCCACAATCAGCAGGACTTTGAGAATTCATTTGAAAGGCAGGTGGACTGAACATTCAGAACCACAGATGGTCAAAACTACCAATTGTGCAAACTTCAAGGTACTTTTAAAAAATAAAAGGCCTTCCAAATTACTAAACAAATCCTTTGCAATCCTTTAAATCCTACCTCATTAAAATTTCAAAGGCCTTCTTACTAAGTGACTGGGAAGAGGTTTGTCCAATTACTTCACTCAGTGTGACTGTTAAGAAAACCAAAAGCCTCCTGGCATGTCCCCAGGTGTGAGCCTGCTCCATGGTTACCCTGACACCCATGCAAACCTGCCAGTGTTTATTTTATCACTATTGACTCCTGAATTTTTCAGGCCCTTGGTCTGTTTTCCCTTAAAAAAATGTGTATCTCACGAGAATGTAAATCACCACAAAAACTGTGTCAAGACTCACATCATCCCCTTTTCAAACTAAAACACCCCTCCTTCAGGGGAAAAAAGCCATTCCAATCTGTGAGGTCCTCTTCTACCTCATTCCCTCTCAGGGTAAAAAAGGGCTTTGTTGTGTTGTGGTGAAAGATCCATTACTCAAGTTCATAATTGCCTCTGGCCAGGCAGGATGCATGAGAAGTCTGGATCTGCCCACTCCTGCCACAGGCTAACAAACCGGTCAGAACACCAGTTGCAGGAACAGGTATCCCTGGGGGCCTGGCTGGGCTCAGGAGAAAAAAGAATATGCCACTGGGGTCAAAAGGATGGGCCGGGCACCACGGAGCTCCGCTGGCACCAGGCGGGCCCCTGCAAACCGCAGTATGCACACAAGCCACCCTAAGTTCTCCACCTCTGGGGTGGAGGGAAGCTTTCATCACCTTCAGATGTCACCCTCATGCCATTCCGTAATCCCTGCCCACCCTACCCCCACCTCCCCTGGTGCTCAAGCTTTGCTGCTTGCCCTCCCTGCTCTTGGTCTGTGACCTTTGAACCTCCCGCCTCCCTGAGGCTGCCCATCAAGTTTCCTTTGGAGGAGGCTTGGGAAGGTGGAGGAGGAGAAAGCTGCCAGGAGACTCTTCTGGACACATTCTTCCACAGCCACAGATTGGTAACTTAAGTGTCCCATGAACCCCACCCCACCCCAGCACTCTCACATTGGAGTGCACACATGTATCTAGACAACACAGACCTAGGTTCACCACCCACAGTGATACTCAAGGCTGTGAAGGGAAAGCGGCAGTAGGGGTTCATCCTTCCCTTAGCGGTATCTGTTTTTGTTTCATTGCAATGAGACATCCTAAAGGCAAACAGCTGAAGTTGATTCAATTTAGCACTGTAAGAAACTACACCTCTTCATGGCCATGCCTCGTGCCCTCCCTTAGACCTCCCTGGCTGGATCCCATAGGGCTGTGTGTGGGACTTGGCAGCTTCCCAGGGTTCAAGCTCTGCATGGCAGTGGGGGTTGGGTGTGTGTGCACCAAATTTTTCAAGTCTCTGACCCTCTCTGCGAACTCCTAAGAACGAGGGGTTGGAAAAAAAGGAGAGGGTGAAAAAAAGAATCTAAAAAATACTTTGCAGGACAATGTTTGGTAAAATATTTTTTAAAAAGTTTGTTACTTTTTCTACTTCAGAAAAAGTTCACATTTCATTGGAATAGGAAAAAAAACTAATAAAAAGAAAAGCATGTTTTAAAATCGCTTTTCTTTCTCAACTAAATCCACCCCCTCCCTAAGAAATAACACTGATCTGTTTACAAAGCAAGTTGTGTTGTTTTGTAGTTTGGGGGGAAGGGGGGACATTAAAGTAATTAACAAACATGCACCCCAGCTGGTAGCCCTGCAGCCGGTGTGCGGGTCTCCTTGTGTGTGAAGGAGGGGCATGTGGAGCCCGAGGCTCAGGGCGCTGCTCTCTGGGCAAAGGCATGGGCTTCTAGCGCTAAAGTGGGGTCTCTGAAGTGTACAGCTGCCACAGCAGTGCTACAGTAAGAAAAGGAGAAACAGAGCTGGGAGCCAGAGAAGTACACTATGTTCTCCCTCCTCATCACAAACCTGCAATGTCTTGTACTGCACTGTCGCTCCTAGTTCACATAATGATGGCTGAAGATGGGGGACCTTGCCTGCAGAGATTCGCTCTGTAAGTAATTATTGAGGAAATATTATTGTCAGCATGTCTATACGCACAGAGGGACTTGATTAAAAGAAGACCACATGGGGAAGAGCAGGTGTGGGTGGGTGGCCATGCCAAAACCAGGACTTCAAGTCATCACTGCCACCATGGTCTGCGCTCACCACCTACTCTGCCTGCTCCATGCTTCTGGCACACACCACCTGCTCTCCCTGCTGCATGCCGCTGCCCCTCACCTCTGCCCGCTGGCACACACCAACGCACAGTCGCAGTCTCTGAAGTGCTTTAAGATCTCTTCTGAGGATATTGGGGTTGTTCTGCTGACATTTTACTTATCTTCAGGTATTAAAGTAGAGGAGAGGCTGAATGTGGGGCAGTTCCCCTTCTGGTAGGACGGATGTGAACAGGGTAACACTTCATTCGGGAGGGTGCCAGAGGGAAGTACATTGTTTGCCCTTTCCTTGAGGGATTTGAAAGTATGGCTGTTCCTGTTACCTGCACTGGAGAAATCTTTTCTAAGGGAACAACACACCCGTGACGTCTCCCTTACTTGGACACTTCTTAAAGGCAATTTGTTTGGACTTTTCTTTTCTTATCATTTAGGAAAAGTGACACTGAAGAATGGTGATTCAAATGAGACAACTTTCATTTTAGTCCTTTAACATTCTTAAAATGCCAGATCTTTAGCTGGAAAGTAAAGCTTTCACTTTGTTTAATAAAAGAGCAAGAAGTGAAAATGTGCATTTAATATGGGAACAATGTTGTTACTGCCTTATTAACTTGATATTTTCCTTACAGAAAATTTTAGTCATTAAGTATCTTTTTATAATACATATGCTAAAAGAAGAGGAAGGCAAGATGCCCACTGGAAAGGAGGTCCCTAAAGCCTCTTTCAGAAAACACAATTGAATAGCCGCCCCAGAGCCAAGAAAGAAGTCCCTGAGTGACAAAACAGCAACTGAGAAATCCACGAATCACAAGTAAGCACCTGAAGGTTGGAGAGAAGGGGGAAAGCAGGGGAGATGGAAGGGAGTAGAGACATATTGCAACAGGACACAATCGCTGCTGACTATCCAGGAGTAGCAAGGGAGCAGGGAATACAAAAACCCAGCAAAGTGGCAGAACCGTGGGAGAGTTAGTCTTTTACGGGGTTTGGGAGTCAGCCTATGGAACTTTTTGAGTGGTAGGAGTGCTGAGCGAGGATTCTGAACTGCAGATATGACACCTCAGCTCCAAGGGCCATAGAGACTCACAGCACAGGATCATGGATCCTACAGAGGGCTGCAGTTCCGGCCCACAAGAAAGGCGACCCAGCTGTCTCAGGTAAGGCCCCAAAATTTGGACTTATGGTGGGTGCATTTGCTCATGCGACCCTGAGTTCTAAAAGCAGTGTGAGCCCGCAGATGACTAGATGCTGAATCAGGGTGGGGAAGAAGGAAAGGAGGGATTTCAAAGCATTTGCCCCAGCCAGCAGAAAAAGCCTCGGACAACATCAGCCACCTCCCCTAGCACAGGGCAGAAGGCGGAGCTGAACACTTTTTGTTGGCCTCCCCCCGGGACATATAGGCATCATCACCAAACACAGCAGGAGATCAAGAATAAGAAATAAACAACCCCTCTCTCTCCAAAAACTTGACACCCATTGCCATCTAGTGTCTGCCCTACAGCAAGACACCACAAAAGTAATAATCTGGGCACTGAATATAAAGCCCTCATGTCAAAGAGGAAGAACCCAGCGGACAGGATGTATTCCTTAAAAACTAAAACTTCTCAGAAAGAACATGAAATTTATCCAGACAGCTTCTTAGACCAAGAAGTATCTGATTTAAGTGACAGAGAATTTAAAGTAGCCATTCTAGAGGCTCTGAGAGAAATGAAATCACACTGGAGGAACACCATAGCTGAGATAAATAACATACAAAATGACATGGATGACATAAACAAGGAATTCTGTGAACAAAAAGAACAATTTAACGAAGAAATTCAAAACATAAGAAAGGTTCAGATGGAAAAGCAAGAAATAAATAATACGATAAAAGAAGTGAGAAATGAAATAACTGCCATAGGAAACAGGGCCATCCAGGTAGAGGAAAGAATCAGTGATATTGAAGATCAAAACATGGAAGCAGCTCAGAAAAGGAAGAGAGGTAATATAGAATCAAAAGGATTGAGAGAACTCTGCAAGAACTATCCAACTCCATGAGTCTAAACAACATCAGGATAATAGGAATAGAAGAAGGGGCAAAGCATTCTACAGAGAGCACACTCAAACAAATAGTAGATGAGAACTTTCCAAACCAATGGAAAGATCTGGAACCCCAAGTTCAAGAAGAAAACAAGTTGGCTAGATACCTGGACCATAGCATATCTCCTCCAAGATACATGATACTAAAGATGTTCAAAACTAAAGACAAAGAGACAATTCTCAAGGCAGCCAGGGAAAAAAGAACTATAACCTTTAGAGGAAAACCGATCAGGTTCGCATCAGATTTCTCAGCAGAAACTCTGCAGGCCACAAGGCTGTGGAGTTCAATATTCAAAAATTTAAAAGAGGATCTTCCAGCCACGAATAAATTTTCCAACAAAGTTATCTTTCATATATGAAGGTGGAATAAAGACCTTCTCAGATACACAGAAGCTGAGGGAATTTGCCAGCACAAGGCCAGCACTCCCAGAAACACTGAAGGAAGCTCTTCAAACTGAAATGAAATATCAGGAAAAATAGAACAAAGTTGGGGCAACAAGAAAGAAACAAAAACAAACAAAGAAACAAACAAACAAAGAAACAAGTAATGACCACAGGAAATGCTCACATATCGATCATCACTCTAAATGTTAAGGGACAGAAATCACCAACAAAAAGACACAGAGTAGCAGACTGGATTATAAAACAGAATGCATCCACATGCTGTCTCCAAGAAACACACCAGGGCCATAAGTACAAATACAGACTCAGAGTGAAAGGATGGGATAGAGTACTCCAAGCAAATGGTAACAAGAGAAAAGCAGGAGTGGCCATACTGATATCTGATGAAATAAACTTCAATTTAAAAAAGATAGTAAAAGACAAAGTTGGACACTACATAATGATAAAAGGCACACTGCAACAACAAGAAGAGTTGACACTAATTAATATATATGCTCCCACTCAGGATGCATCAAAATATACAAAGAAACTACTAACAGATTTTAAAGGAGAAACTGATGAATCCACAATCATAGTGGGAAACTTAAACACTCCGCTGACAGCCATGGACACATCATCCAAACACGAAGTAAATAAGGAAATATGAGCTGTAAGTGACACATTACAGCAATTGGACATTATTGACATTTATAGGACACTTCAGCCAGCAAAAACAGACTACACTTTCTTTTCAAGAGTGCACGAAACATTCTCAAGGAGAGACCACACGCTTGGACACAAAAGTAGCCTCAGCAAATTCAAGAAGATCGAAATCATACCAAGTTTATTCTCATACCACAAAGCTTTGAAATTGGAGTTTAACTGTCAAAGGAAAGCAGAAAAAAACACATATACATGGAGATTAAACAACAGCTTATTAAAAAAGGACTGGATAAAAAAACAAATAAAAGATGAGATTAAAAAATATATAGAAATTAATGACAATGAAAATACAACATATCAGAATTATTGAGACACAGCAAAAGCGGTAATAAGAGGGAAATTTATATAATTACAAGCCTATCTTAAGACACAAGGAAAATCACAAGCAAACATCTTAGCATCCCATCTTAAAGAACTAGAAAAAGAAGAGTGGACAAAATCCAAAGTAAGCAGGAGGAAAGAAATAATAAAAATTAAAGTAGAGCTAAACCAATTAGAATACAGAAGGACAATAGAAAAATTAATATAATGAAGAGCTGGTTCTTTGAGAAAGTCAACAAAATTGACAAATCCCTGGCTAGACTAATCAAAGGACAAAAGGAAAGGAGAAAAATATCCAAAATTAGAAATGAAAGGGGAGAAACTACCACTGATACCACAGAAATACAAAGGATTATAAGAAAATGTTATGAAGGACTTTATGCCACCAAATTTAACAACCTGAAATAAATGGACAAGTTTCTAGAAACTTCTAGCCTACCTAGACTGACTCAAGAAGAACTGGATAATCTAAATAGACCAATCAATATCAAAGAGATTGATATGACTATCCTTAATCTGCCTAAAGGCAAAAGCCCTGGACCAGATGGTTTCACCTACGAGTTCTACCAAGCATTCAAAGAAGAATTAGTGCCTATCCTCCTCAGACTCTGCCAAAAATTGAAGAGGAAACAATACTTCCTAATTCATTCTGTGAGGCCAACATTACCCTAACATCAAAGCCTTGCAGAGACAACACAAAAAAAGAAAACTATAGACCAATAACTCTGATGAACAAAGGTGCAAAATTCCTAAAGAAAATATTAGCAAACAGAATACAACAATGCATCAAAAAGATCATACATCATGATCAAGTGGGATTCATCCAGGGAGCACAAGGATGGTTCAACATACGAAAATCAATCAATGTGATACACCACATAAAAAAAATCAAAGATAAAGATCATATGGACATTTCAATTGATGCAGAAAAAGCTTTCAACAAGGTACAACATCCATTTATGATCAAAACACTAAATAACATAAGTATAGAAGGAAAGTATCTCAACATAATAAAGGCCATATATGAGAGACCTTCGGCTAACATCATACTGAATGGGGAAAAGCTGAAACCTATTCCTCTAAAATCAGGAACAAGACAAGGATGCCCCCTGTCACCACTGCTATTTAATATAGTACTGGAAGTTCTAGCCACAGCAATCAGGCAAGAGGAAGGAATCAAATTTATCCATATTGTGAAAAAAAGAGGTCAAATTGTCACGATTTGCAGATGACATGATCCTTTATATAAAAAATTCCAATGATTCCAGCAGGAAACTATTAGAAACAATTAATGAATACAGTAAGTCTCAGGATACAAAATCAATGCACAAAAATCAACAGCATTCCTATATAAAACCAATGAATCCTCAAAAAGAATGAGGGAGTCAATTCTCTTTCCTATCAGAACAAAAAGAATGAACTACTTGGGAATTAACAAAGAACGTGACAGATTTATACATGGAAAACTTGTAAGACAGTTTTGAAAGAAATTGGAACAGACTTTAAGAGATGGAAAAATATCCCCTGTTCATGGATAAGAAGACTTAACATTGTTAAAATGCCCATTCTCCCCAAAGCACTCTACAGATTTAATTCAGTACCCATTAAAATCCCACAATCATACTTTCGTGAAATAGATAAAAGAATTATTAGATTCACATGGAACCATGAAAGACCTCAAATTGCCAAAGTAATACTACATAAAAAGAACCAGACTGGTGGCATTACACTTCCTGATTTCAACTTATATTACAAAGCATCAATAGTCAAAACAGATTGGTACTGGCAGAAAAAACAGAAATATAGACCAATGGAGTAGAATTGAAAACCCAGAAATAAACCCACAAATTTATGGACAAATAATCTTCGATAAAGGAGCAAAAAACATACAATGAGGAAAAGATAGCCTCTTTATTAGGTGTTGCTGGGAAAACTGGAAAAACATATGCCAAAAAAATGAATCTGTGCTGTGAAAGCTTTCCATATACAAAAATTAACTTAAATGGGTTGAAGACCTTTATATCAGACCTGCAACAATAAACTCTATAGAAGAAAACATTGGTACTAAACTTATAGACCTAGGGCTCAAGAAAGACTTCATGAAACTTACCTCAAAGTCAGGGGAAGTAAAAGCAAAAATAAATGAATGGGACTATATCAAACTAAAAAGCTTCTGCACAGCAAAATAAACCATCAACAAAGCAAAGAGACAGCCAACTGAATGGGAGAAAATATTTGCAAATAACGAATCAGATAAGAGTCTAATATCTAAAATATATAAAGAATTAATAAGACTTAACAATAAAAAAATAAACAACCCAATTAAAAAGTGGGCAGAAGAACTAAACAGACACTTCCCATGAAGAATTACACATGGCCAGCAGACACATGAAAAATGCTCATCCTCATTAGCTATCAGGGAAATGCAAATCAAAACCATAATGAGATACCACCTCACACCTGTGAGAATGGTTGTTATCCACAAGACAAGGAATAACAAGTGCTGGAGAGGATGTGGAGAAAAAGGAACTCTGATATATTGCTGGTGTGAATGCAAATTGGTACAACCACTGTGGAAGACAGTGCGGAGGTTCCTCAGAAAATTGGGAATGGAGTTACTATTTCACCCAGCAAACACACTTCTGGGGATCTATCGAAAAGCCTTGAAAACCTTTATCTGCAAAGACTTATGTACCCCAATGTTCATCACAGCGCTGTTCACAGTGGCCAAAACATGGAAACAACCAAAGTGCCCTGTGACAGATGACTGGGTAAAGAAGCAGTGGTACATATATGCAATGGAATATTACTCAGCTATAAGAAAAGATGAATTATTGCCATTTGCAACAAAATGGATAGACCTGGATATCATCATGCTTAGTGAAATAAGCCATACAGA
The DNA here is from genome assembly GCA_004026885.1 of Lyroderma lyra. Taxonomy (NCBI): domain Eukaryota; kingdom Metazoa; phylum Chordata; class Mammalia; order Chiroptera; family Megadermatidae; genus Lyroderma; species Lyroderma lyra. Next base: position 4,402 of record PVJL010019710.1, on the reverse strand, counting down.
AAAAAACAAAGAACTGTATGATTTCACTCATATGCAGAATATAAAATTGAAAGCAAAAAGAAAAAATGAACAAACAAACAAATAATCCATGGACACAATCAATATTTTAAAGTTTGTTTGGCGATGAGTGGGTTCAGGGGAGGAGAAATGAGAGGGGGTGGGAGTGGAGGGAGGGGGTGCTAAATATATGGTGATGGAAAGAGAATTCACATTAGGTGGTGAACTTACTCTACAACAATTGGACAACACACTGTGGAGTTGTATGCCTGTAACATATGTAATTCTTTTTAACAGATGTCACCCCAAAAAGTCTAACAATATAAATGAATTTAAAAAAATACATATGCTTAAATACTTTTCTATTTTATGTATAACTATATCAAGAAAGGAATATTTTAAATGCACAGTATATATTATTTATGTTGCACTAAAGTAATTCAGTGAAATGTATAAAATTTAATTGCACAGGGGCCATGCTAATCTTCTCTGTATCGTGGTAAGAAGAGAGCTATATATAAACAGAATTCCAGAGATCTGCAGAATGTCCCCATATAAGAAAAAAAAATTAATTGCAATATGTATAGAAACATTTAAAGCGTAGTGTTTGACATTGTCATCATTTTTTTTTCCTGAGGCTTTTGTACCTACTCTAAAGGTCCTTGTTGATCCACTTAAAAAATGATAAATGGGGAGATCCCTGGTGGTGTAGTGGCTTAAGTCTTTATCGTTGGCACTGTCAGCGCTGTGGCCTAAGTTTGATTTCCAGCCAGGGAAATATCCACATACCAAAAAATAATATCATAAAGGGGAAAAAATCCTTTACTCTAGAAATTGTAAAAAGCAAAGAGACCTTGTGCTGGAATATTTGCAAGTAACAATAGGCAATTTTGAAGGTATTTTTTAAAAGATGAAGCATCATCGCAAGAAAATAGATTGTAACATATTAGAAAAACCAGATGTACATTTGAGAATGCTAAAAATTTTAAGGATATGCTTAAGTGATCTACTAATAAAAAGTGAACATGTACCATTAAAAACAACCATAAAGAAAAAATGCAGTTCATACAAATTGAATCCATCTTTTGAAGTGTTGTTAATATTGCATATTTCTAGAAGTTACTGCCATGAACTGAAAATAATCACTGTTCTATATAATGAAATAAAGAGGGAATAATCACGTTTTGTAAAATGGCAAATTAGAGTTCTCCCATTTCGAAAAATGTATAGTAAACAGAATGTTTTGTTCTATGTATCTAGGTTACAATGATGCTTATGAATAAATATCTTTACAGTTTTAGACACTACACACAAGTGAATTAATTTTATATATTTAAAGGAGAACGTAATTTGTTTCATAGTTCAAATTTTAATACTTAATATTTGGAAAATGTGCATAAATAGATTTTTGGCCTAGTTTCCCATTCTTATTAAGATACCAGAATGTGCCCAGACTTTTATTTGAGGCTACTCTGGGTTCTGGGTGTACCCTCCCATTTCCTAATTCTGAGGGCCCCATCACTAGCTTATCAGGTGACCTGCTTGGGTCCTTTGCAGAGCTTGTCATGGTTTCCCTGGTGGCGATGCAGTAAGATAGGATTATTCGTGTGTGATAACATTTCAGAAGTCATCTAGGGAAGACAGGACATCTGCAGTGTGGTCATTTCAGACACAAGTGTTCATTCTTCCCTGACTTACTAGGCCCACACCCTGTCCAGAAGCCACTTGGGACTGTGGAGAGTAGCTAGGACTGGGGTCTGGCCATGTCTGGGATGTGGGATATGGCATTAGGCTGACTCCCAATTTGGTGAGGTCTCCTGTTGCTTTTCACATTTCTGTTCCTCGTGGCCTCAAAATGTGGGAGAGGGAAGACTGGAGAACAAACGCACTCTCTAGTACAAGCAATTTCTGGGTTGGCTAGTGTTCAGAGCCCACAGTGGGAATGGAACAGCTCTCAGTGCTCTATGCTTTCTCCAGGATTTTAGGAGTGGTGTCTACCATCCCCTGATCATAGGGGTTAGGTGGTCTCTGAGGCTGATTTGGTTTTCAGCAAGACTTCTTAAATTTTCCAGATGTTGGAGGTGTGGGCCTATGTCCCCTGGGAAGACAGGCCCTATGTGAGGTGGCTTTGTGCCTCTCCAGGGTTTCCTGATGGTGACAACTTCAGAGGCTTCCTGGCCCACCAGTGTTTGACCACATGTTGTGATCTCCTTCACTATCCCTGGTTCTTAGAATGAAACGTGCTTTTAGGTAGGCTGTGCATCCTGAAAGTCTTTTGTTTCCCCTTTGAATATTGAAAAGCTGGAGCACTTGGAAAGAAGTCTCCTAGAAATATCTGAGAAAGGGATGTCTGCCTTTGTTTCCCTCTCTGCCTTGGGAGTGACATTTACACATCTGGCTCCACTAATTCAGTTATATAATTGAATGGAGATGCTTTTCTTTATATAAAACTAATAATGGGAGTTTACATTTCAGGGCAGCTACCTATGGCGGTGGTGTTAGGGACTCACTGTATGGGTTAAGATCTGTTCCCCTTAAGTTAACTTGTACTTGACTGAGAACTGTAGGAGCAGCGGGAACAGTAGGTAGCACCATAAAAAAAAGTGCAGGGAAGGCAGACTTTTTCAGGCCCCAAAGGAGGAAACCTTGCAAAAGTACAAAGACCATATTTCTTGTCCTTATTTATCACGGAAATGATGCACATCTATTTTGTCTCTGAGCCTGTGTACAGCAGGGAGGCTGCCAACTACTCAAAGGCTGGCAACAAGCACGTCCTGTACTCTGTCCCTGGGGTCGTCCACAAAATCACAGAGGCCCTGGACCACTGCCAAGTTACCAGGGTCTCCTCTGTTGATCCTGGAAAGTTGGAAGTGCCCCTATAAAATTTTGCTTTGGCTCTGTTTTTTTGTGAAACTTGTCTCTTGTCCCCAATGAGTAACCTGACACTCTCGCCTGTGCCTGCAGGGTCTTCATCTCCTGCTAGAAAAGGCCCCAGACCACAGGGGTTTGAACCAGCATTCTCCGGGAGTCCCAGGAAGCTTGCTGCCTGTGCAGGTGTGCTGGACAGGGGTGGACGAAGGTTCTTCTGCTGTTCCCCTTTAAAAGCAGAAGGTTGGGAGCATCTTCCAGAGTGCAGAGCCCAGCTCCAGAAAGCTCAATCACCTTTGGGTCTTTGAAGATGATTTCTGTGCCCTCTGAAATCCTCACAGACATTTTAGTTGGATTGACACTAAACTCAGGATCTCATTTTGAAAGATGAGTTTTACTGTAATGTATTGGTACAAATTTAACATAGGCCCCTTCAGCTTTTCACCTTCCCCCAAGGATGATGTGAGGCATTGGATCAGCTGTCTCCCACTTGCCATTCACTTACCATGTTGCAACCCTTCTTGAAAGTGCTAAATGTTTAAAATTTATACATGACACTCTGAAATCTGACGTGATACCTACCTAGGTAATTGTATTCACCCTGTTGTATCGGCATTGGGAGTTGGGGATTGGCTCCCTAAAAGCCGATGTCAGACTGTCACTGAAGGTGCAAGACCTATCACTACAGGTGCAGGACGTCTTCCACTTTCCCTTTCTGATGAGCACCCAGTGCTTCCGCCCAGGTTTCCTGACCCCTCTTACACACAGACCTTAGGAAGGCTTGTCCAACAAAAAGTGACAATCACTGTGTGCATTTGTGGAATTTTGGTGATCTGTCAGGAGTTTTTATTTTTTTGTATTTACATTTAAAAAATTATTTTTGTTATTGGGGTGACATCTGTTAGCAAGAATTACACAGGTTTCAGGCATACAATTCTACAGTGCATTGTCAACTTGATGTATAATAAGTTCACCACCTAATGTGACTTCTCTTTCCATCACCTTATATTTAGCTTCCCCCCACCTCTCCAACCCCCTCCACTTTCTCCCCTCCCTAACCCACGCATCCCCAAATAAACATTAAACTATTGATTGTGTCCATGGGTTATTTTTTCATTTCTTTTTTTCTTTGCTTTCAGTTTCATATTCCGCATATGAGTGAAATCATGCAGTTCTTTGTTATTTCTGTCTGGCTTATTTCACTTAGCATGATGATCTCCAGGTCCATCCATTTTGTCGCAAATGGCAATATTTCATCTTTTCTTACAGCTGAGTAATATTTCATTGTGTATATGTACCACAGCTTGTTTATCCAGTCATCTGTCACAGGGCATTTTTGTTGTTTCCATGTTTTGGCCACTGTGAACAGTGCTGCAATGAACATTGGGGTACATAAGTCTTTGCGGACAAAGGTTTTCAAGTTCTTTGGGTAGATCCCCAGAAGGGGGATTGCTGGGTCAAATGGTAGCTCCATTCCCAATTTTCTGAGGAACATCCACACTGCCTTCCACAGTGGTTGTACCAGTTTGCACTCCCA
>PVJL010019709.1:0-13338 GCA_004026885.1 Lyroderma lyra | reverse complement strand
TTTTTTTTTTTTAATTTGTGCCACCACGTTGGCATTTGAGATCATCAAAAGTGGTTTTCACCTTTTCATTTTCCTAGAAGAAGCAATGGGGCCTGAATTCACATTGTCTATTCAAATGCTCATCACAGATCTCACTACTCAGTCTTCTCTCAGTTTTCAAAAATAACTTCTCAAATCTCAAAACTATTTACAGTTATCAGATCAGGATTGAGAGGATGACTTCCCACACAAATACCAAACACAAGTAACAGCCACTTCCTTCCTTCCTCCCAGACCCCAAACGACAATAATTTATGAAATGTTTAATAATGCACATGAATCTGTTTTTCCCTTTTATCTCAAGTTTCCCTTCTGTATTTTAGTTGTGTAAGAGTATTTCTGAAATACTTACTATAATTCTGAGTAGAATACAAAACATAAATTAAAAAAATGCCAGAGGATTCTATTTTAAATATTCTAGAAGGCATGCATGCACATACACTCTAGTAATTTGAACAGTCATTTGTAAAACATAATCAAAGTGCATTCTGTGCTTGAGCTCCCCACCCACTGCCGCCTCCTTTCTTCATTAAGGAAAACAGTTCAGTGGTGTGAGTAGAGTTAAAGAAAAGGATGCCCCTGCTAAATGAACATTCACCTATCTCACAGATCATTCAGAGAGACAGTAGGGTGAGTTCATGTTATACACCACTAAAATTCCTCGGCAAGAGAACGGCTGCCTGATCTTCATGTATTATGATCCCAGCCTCACAATCACTGAGTATAGGGTGATACAGATAAAAGTACGTACATAATTGTCCAAAACAAACCACCCCTTTACTCTGGTTTATCGGGGACATAGGAATGCCTTGAAATATATTTGAAGTGATGCATCAAAATTATCCATTTGAAAACCTCAGACCCCAGGAGAGTGCAGCAGCTTGGAGAATCGGTTTGGCGCCAACAGGAGCGACCTTGGCCCAATGAATCCCAGGCTGATGATGGCAGACAGCACTTGCAGGGCGCACCCACCCCCCGTGATGGAAAGAGGAAGGTGCCAGGGATCTATAATCAGAACATAGGTTGACCACGTCATCACAGTTGCATTCCAGCCAATCAGGGCCCCAAGGCTGTATCAAGAGCTATGATGTCTTGTGACCCCAGAGCCAATCATGAGACAATAAAACTGTCATAATTGTGAGTTCCATAATGTGATGCAGTGGGGAGCGGAGACCCTGGGAGAGGTATAGAGGTAAGTTTAGGACTTGTGTTAAGGATGAGATTCTGCGCAGCTTCAGCTTTGGTGTTAGCCTTAGAGTTAGCTTTGAGGTTAGAGATTTTGTTTAAATTGTTGTTAGTGCTCAGGCTATGTAAAGGTGGGGGTGAGAGGTATGTGTACTTTTGTGGTTATGATTAGTGTAAGAATCCATCTTTGAGTTAGGGTACGTGTTAGGTTCAGGTTAGGTTCTGCCCTGGATTTTGGATTGGTTTAGAAGAAGTTTTGAGGTTATTGTATTAAGAAAATTTAAATAAGGTCTCTGGGTAGAAGGGCTATTGATAGAGTGAGGTAAAGATTGAGGGTAGAGTTAGGTTTTTTGTGAGGCATATCCTTTGGGTTAGGGTTTGGGTGAGTTAATGATTAGGGGTAGTGATATAGTTAGGCTTGGAGTTACATTTGAGGTTGGATTTAGGTTTTAAGTTAATGTAGGAGAAGGTCCGGTTTTAGGATGTGGTGCAGATTTCAGTTTATGATTAGGTTTTTAGGATTAGGGTGAGATTTAGCTTGGAGGTCAGGTTGGGTTTTCCATTAGAGTTGGTGTTGGGTTTCGAGTAAAAGCGAGTATGGGTTACTTTCAGGGATAGTGTTATGAGAATCCTCAGATTTCCAAATACGGCTCGGTTTAGTGTTAGATTTCGGTTTAGGTTTATTTCTTGAGTGTACTATGAGATTCAGAGTTAGAGTTCATTTTATAGTAAAGCTGAGGGTTCTGTTTTAAATTAGGTTTGGAGGTGGTGTAGGATTAGTTTTGGGGTTTCGTTGTTATTTAGGCCAGGTTTATGGTTAGGGTTATTTATTTATCTATTAAATTAATTACGGTGACATTGATTAGTAACATTATATTTCCAGTGTGCATTATTACAATACATAATTCATATTTATATATTGCATTGTGTGTTCAGCACTCAGATTCAGTTCTTCCTTTCCGCTATATTTGACCCACCCCTTTCCTCTTCTACCACCTCTCTTTTTCCTTATTTTCTTGTAACCACTATAGTGTTCTCTGTATTTATGAGTTTTTGGATTTTTCTTTGTTGCTTTCATTTTTACATCCCAAATATGAGTGAAGTTCTATGGTTCTGAGCTTTTTCTATTTGATTTATTTCCGTTAACATGGTAAGCTCCAGACCCATCCATGCTGTCCCAAATGGCAGTATTTCATCTTTACTTCTGGGAGACTAGTGTTTTTCTGGGTATTTATACCACATCTCCTGCATCCAATCACTTGTTGAAGAACATGTTGATTGCTGACATGTCTTGAACAACATAACTTGTACTGCAAGGAACACAGGGGTACCTATATCTCTTGAGAACATGTTTTCAGATTTGTAGGGTGGATACCCAGAGAAGGGATTGCTTGATTGTATGGTATCTTTATTCTTACCATTTTGGGGAACCTCTATACTGTTTTCCATAGTTGCTGTCAATTGACATGCCCACCTACAGCATATGAGTGTTCTTTATTCCCACAGCCTCTCCAACACTCGTTACTACTTGTCTTGCGGATCATAGCCTTTCTATTAATAACATGTGTGTAGTGGTAGTTCTTGGCATTCCTTTAATAGCTAGTGTACTTAAACCTTTTGTATGTATGTCTTGGGTGATTGAATAATCTGTCTTCTTTTTTATTTTTTATTTTTTTTATTTTTTTTTTAATTCATTTTTATTGTTAGACTTATTGGGGTAACATCTGTTAGAAAGGATTACATAGGTTTCAGGCATACAATTCTACAGTGCATTGTCAACTTGATGTATAATAAGTTCACCACCTAATGGGACTTCTCTTTCCATTACCTTATATTTAGCTTCCACCCCTCCTCTCCCACCCACTCCCCTTTCTCCCCTCCCTAACCCACTCGTCCCCAAATAAATATTAAACTGTCTTCTTGGGGGAAGTGTCTGTTCAATTCCTCTCCACATGTGTTAATTGGGTTGTTTGTTTGTCTGGTGTTGAGTTCTAGGAGTTCTTTATAAAGTTTAGATTTTAACCCCTTTTCAGTCATTGCATGCAAATGTCTTCTCCCACTCTGTCGGTACCCTTTTTGCTTTCTTGATGGTTTCTTTGGCTGTGCAGAAGCATTTAATTTTGGTACAGTCCCATACATTTCTTTTGACTTTTACTTCCCTTGCCTTTGAGGTAACATTCCTAAAACTCTTTCTGCAGTAAGGTCTACAGGTTTGGGACCTACGTTTTCTTCTATGTCATTTATAATTATTGGTAGTATGTTTAGGTCTTTGGTCCAGATTGAATTAATTTTGGTATATGGTGAAAACTGTCAGTCTATTTTCATTCTTTTGCATGTGATTTTCTCTATGCCCCAGCACCATTTGTGGAAAATGATTTTTCGAATACCTGTCATTGGAATTTTGATAGGGATGACATTAAATCTGTTCCTTTCTTTGTGTAACATGACCATTTTAATGAGCTTCATTCGTTCCATTTATGAACATGAAATCTCTGCATTTCTTTTTGCCTTCTTCAATATCTTTTTTTTTTAATATCAGCGTATATTTATTTATTTATTTATTTATTTAATTTTTCAATTCATTTTTTTTGTTAGACTTTTTGGGGTGACATCTGTTGCAAGAATTACATAGGATTCAGGCATACAATTCTACAGTGCATTGTCAACTTGATGTGTAATCAGTTCACCACCTAATGTGACTTCTCTTTCCATCACATTATATTAACTTTGACCCCTCCTCTCCCACCCCCTCCCCTTTCTCCCCTACCTAACCCACTTCAACCCAAGTAAACATTAGTCTATTGATTGTGTCCATGGATTATTTGTTTGTTCATTTCTTTATTTCTTTAATTTCAGTTTTATATTCCACATATGATTGAAGTCATACAGTTCTTTCATTATTTTGTCTGGATTATTTCATTAAGCATGATAATCTCCTGGTCCATCCATGTTGTTGCAAATGGCAATATTTCATCTTTTCTTGTAGCTTAGTAATATTCCATCAAAATTAACTCAGAATGGATTAAACACTGTCATATAACACCTGCAACAATAAACTGTATAGAAGAAGATATTGGTACTAAACTTATAGACCTAAGACTCAAGGAAGAATTCATGAACCTGTCCTCAATGGCAAGGGAAGTATAAGCAAAAATACATGAATGGGACCAGATCAAACTAAAAAGCTTCTGCACAGCAAAAGAAACCTTCAATTTCTTTTAACATCTTCTATTTGTAGAGTAGAGGTCCCTCAGCCCCTGTGTTAAGTTTCTTCACAGCATTGAGGTTAGTGTTAAAATACAAATTAGGGTTTGTATTGGATTGAGCTTTAGGGTTATTGCTCTTTTTAGGTCGGTGGTATCAGTTAGAGTCAGAGTTATAATTAAGGTTAGGTTTAGCATTCAGATGATCATTAGAATGTGGTTTAAGTTTAGGGTTATATTGAGTTTTGAATTTCGGGTTTCACTTTCAATTACTTTTATGATTAGGGTTAGGGTTAGGTCTAGAATTACGTTTAAGGAAAGGCACGGGTTATGTAATGGGTAGATTTAGGGTATGTGTTTACTTTCTGATGAGGTTAGAAACCTCATAATATGTTCAGATAACTAGCTATGGTTAGCATTATATTTAGGGTTAGGGTTAGGGATAGAGTTAGAGTTAGGTTTGAGGATATTTTTTAGTTTTTAATTAGGCGTGGTGTAGGTTTAAGACTCAGATAGGGTCTGTAGGTAAGATTAGGTTTAGCTTTAGGTAGATGTTATGGTTTAGATTTTGAGTTAGGCTAAGGGTTAAAGATAAGGTTAGGTTTGATTTTATTATTAGACTTAGCAGTAGAACGAAAGGTCAGATTGTGTTTAAGGTTAGATTTTGTGCTTAAGTTAAGGTTTTTTGTTATATCCATAGTTCAATTGAGAGGTAGGTAAGAAGTAGTGTTTTAGGGCAAACTTTGAGGCAGGGATTGGCTCTAAGATGGGGATAAAATTTGGGTTAGACTACGGGCTGGGATTAGGGTTGGTTTACACTTATGTTAAGGGTTATGTTTTAAATTAAGTTTAAGGTTAGATTTTGAGTTTGGTATGAGAGTGGGGTTAGGTTTGTGTTTCCATTTAGGGGCAGGATTACATTTAGGATTAAGTTTTGAGTAACCTTCAAGTTAGGGTAAGTGTTAGAATGAGTATGGTTTCAGAATTTATTTTGTGATGATGGTTAGTGTTAGTGTAGGATTAGAATTAATTGAGAGATTAGGATGTACATTGAAAATGAAATTTTAATGACTTAGGTTTAGGTTTGAGGTTAGGTTTTTAATTAAGTATAAGGATAGTGTTAGGTTCCTTTTACAGTCTAGGTTTAGGGTTAAGGCTGAGTTTATGGTTAGTGTTATGGATAGTGGCTAGAACTTCCAATACTCTATTAAATAACAGTGGTGACAGGGAGCATCCCGATCTTCTTCCTGATTTTAGTGGAATAGGTTTCAGCTTTTTCCCATTCAGTATGATGTTAGCCCAGGGTCTCTCATATATGGCCTTTATTATGTTGAGATACATTCCTTCTATACCTATTTTATTTACTGTTTTGATCATAAATGGATATTGTACATGTCTAAAGCTTTTTCTGCATCAATTGAAATGACCATATGGTCTTTATCTTTGATTTCGTTTATGTGGTGTATCACATAGATTGATTTTCGTATGTTGAACCATACTTGTGCTCCCAGGATGAATCACACTTGATCATGATGTATGATATTTTGATGCACTGTTGTATTCTATTTGCTAATATTTTGTTCAGGATTTTTGCATCTGTGTTAATGAGAGATATTGATCTATAGTTTTCTTTTTTTGTGTTGTCTTTGCCAGGCTTTGATATTAGAGTAATATGGGCCTCATAGAATGAGCTAGGAAGTATTGCTTCCTCTTCAATTTTTTGGAAGAGTCTGAGGAAGATAGCCATTAATTCTTCTTTGAATGCTTGGTAGAACTTGTTGGTGAAACCATCTGGTCCACGGCTTTTGCCTTTAGGGAGATTATGGATAGTCATTTCAATCTCGTTGCTATTGATTTGTCTATTTAGATTATCCAGTTCTTCTTGGTTCAGTCTTGGTAGGCTATAAATTCCTAGAAACTTGTCCATTTCTTCTAGGTTGTTAAATTTCGTGCCATAAAGTCCTTTATATTTTCTTATAATCCTTTGTATTTCTGTGGTTTCAGTGGTAATTTCTCCCCTTTCATTTCTAATTTTGGATATTTTTGTCCTTTCCTTTCACCCTTTGAATAGTCTCGCCAGGGTTTTGTCAATTTCGTTGACTTTCTCAAAGTACCAGCTCTTCGTTATATTAATTTTTTCTATTGTCCTTCTGTCTCTAATTGGTTGAGCTCTGCTTTAATTTTTATTATTTCTTTCCGTCTGCTGACTATGAGTTTTGTCTGCTCTCCTTTTTCTAGTTGTTTATGTTGGGATGCTAAGATGTTTGCTTGTGATTTTTCTTGTTTTTTAAGATAGGCCTGTAATGATATCAATTTTCCTCTCATTACTGCTTTCACTGTGTCCCAGTAATTCTAATACGTTGTATTTTCATTGTCATTAGTTGCTCTATATTTTTTAATCTCATCTTTGATTTGTTCTTTTATCCAGTGCTTTTTAAGTAGGCTCTTGTTTATTTTTTTAAATTCATTTTTATTGTTAGACTTATTAGGGTGACATCTGTTAGCAAAGATTACATAGGTTTCAGGCATACAATTCTCCATGTGTATGTGGTTTTTTCTGCTTTCCTTTTACAGTTGATCTCCAACTTCAAAGCTTTGTGGTCTGAGAATTCACTTGGTATGATTTCGATCTTCTTGAAATTGCTGAGGCTACTTTTTTGTCCCAGCATGTGGTCTATTCTTGAGATTGTTCCATCCATACTAGAAAAGAAGGTATAGTCACTTTTTGCTGGATGAAGTGTCCTGTAAATATCAATGATGTCCAATTGCTGTAATATGTCATTTAGAGCTGTTATTTCCTTATTTATATTCTGTTTGGATGATCTGTCCATGGCTGTTAGCGGGCAGTTTATGTCTCCCACTATGATTGTGTATTCATCAGTTTCTCCTTTCAATTCTGTTAGTAGTTTCTTTGTGTATTTTGGTGCTTCCTGGTTGGGAGCATATATGTTGATTAGTGTCCACTCTTCTTGTTGTTGCATTGTCCTTTTATCATTATGCAATGACCATCTTTGTGCTTTACTATCTTTTTTAACTTGAATTTTATTTCATCAGATATCAGTATGGTCACTCCTGCTTTTCTCTGATTACCATTTTCTTGGAGTATTGTATCCCATCCTTTCACTCTGAGTCTGTGTTTTTCCTTACAGCTGAGGTTTGTTTCTTGGAGACAGCATATGGTTGCATTCTGTTTTTTAATCCAGACAGCTACTCTGTGTCTTTTTATTGGTGAGTTCAGTCCATTAACATTTGGAGTGATTATGAATATGTGAGGATTTCCTGTGGCCATTACTTATTTCTTTCTTTGTTTTTGTTTGTTTGTTTGTTTGTTTGTTCATTTTTGTTTCTTTCTTGTTGCCCCAACTTTCTTCCATTTTTCCTGATTTTTTTTCAGGCTGAAGAGCCTCCTTCGGTATTTCTTGTAGTGCTGGCCTCGTGCTGGTAAATTCCATCAGTTTCTGTTTGTCTGAGAAGGTCTTTATTCCACCTTCATATCTGAAAGATAATTTTGCTGGATAATTTATTCATGGCTGGAAGTTTCTCTCTTTTAAATTTTTGAATATTGGATTCCACTCTCTCCTTCCTTGTAGAGTTTCTGCTGAGAAATCTGATGCCAGCCTGATGGGTTTTCCTCTAAAGTGTATAGTTCTTTTTTCCTTGGCTGCCTTGATAATTGTCTCTGTCTTTAATTTTGGAGATCTTTAGCACCATGTGTCTTGGAGAAAATCTGTTTTGATCTAGGTATCTGGGGGACCTGTTTTCTTCTTGAACTTGGGGTTCCAGATCTTTCCATAGGTTTGGAAAATTCTCATCTACGATTTGTTTGATTATGCTCTCTGTAGATGGCTATGCTCACTCTTCTATTCCTATTACCCTGATGTTGTTTTGTCTCATGGAGTCGGACAGTTCTTGCAGAGTTCTTTCCATTCTTTTGGTTCCATATTCCCTCTCTTCCTTAGTCTGAGCTGTTTCCATGTTCTGATCTTTAATATCACTAATTCTTTCCTCCATCTGGTTGGTCCTGTTTTCTATGGCAGTTATTTCATTTCTCACTTCTTTCTTCATATTATTTATTTCTCGTATTTCTATCTCAATCTTTCTTATGTTTTGAATTTCTTTGTTAAATTGTTCTTTTTGTTCACATAGTTCCTTTTTTATGTCGTTTATATCTTTTTTCATATTATTTATCTCAGCTCTGGTGATCTGCCAATAGGTTTTCATTTTTCTCAGAGCCTTTAGAATGGCTGCTTTAAATTCTCTGTCACTTAAATCCGATCATTCCAGTTCTAACAAGCTGTCTTGTGGGTAAATTTTATGTTCTTTCTGAGAAGTTTTAGTTGTTAAGAAATTCGTCCTATCGGCAGGTTCTTCCTCTTTGACATGAGGGGTTTATGTTCAGTGCTCAGGTTATTGCTTTTGTGGTGTCTTGCTGTAGGGCAGACACTAGGTGGCACTGGGGGTCAAGTTTTGGGGGAGAGGGGGCTGTTTGTCTCTTGTTTCTGATCTCCTACTGCATTTGGAGCCTATGCACATATATCTTGGGAAGTAGCCAACAAAAGGCACTCCAAAGGCGGCTCTGCATTCTGCCCTTTGCTGAGTAAGCTCTTCTGAGGCTTGTTTCTGCTGGTTCAGGTAAATGCTATCAAAGCAGTCTTTCTTCCTAGCCCTGATTCATCATCTGGCTGTCTACAGGCTCACACTGCATTCAGAACCCTGGGGTGCATGAAGAAATGCACGTTCCATAAGTCCAAAACTGTGGGCCTGGCCTGAGATAGCAGTGTCTCCTTTTCAGCGGGCTGGGAACAGGATCTGCAGCCCTGTGTAGGTCTCTAGGGGGCCTAGAGCTCTGATGTCATCTTTTCAGTTCAGAGTCCTCGCTCAGCCCTTTTACTACTCAAAAGTTGCAGAGGCTAGCTCCCACACTCCATCCCCAGCATGCAACTCCAAAGTCCAGCTCCTGCATGTCCTCTCCCCTTCCCCAAACTGCGCCACTCGGATCCTGTTGCAGTCTCTGCTCCCTTCCCTTTCCCCAACTTGCCCCATTCTCACCAACCTTCAGGTGTTTACTTTCGATTTGTGGATTTCTCAACAGCCGTTTTGTCACTCAGGGTCCTATTTCTTGGCTCCTGGATGGGCGTTCAATTGTGTTTTCTGGGAGAGGCTTTAGGGACCTCCTCTCCAGTCACCATCTTGCCTTCTTCTCCTTTTCTGTCTTTTATAGACCAATCTAATGGGATTTAGGAGCCCATAATCTAATAGGGTCTTATCTCCATCTTCACCTTAATTATAATCTGCAAAGACTCTATTCCCAAATAAGGTCATATTTTGAATTTTCAGGTGGACCTGCATTTTGGGGAAACTAAGCTACTACACATAAACATTTTAATCATGAAAAACGTGGCAAAGATCTGTTAATATCACACTAAATAGACTTTAAGATAAGGAGATTTCTTGGAAACAAAGAGGATGATTTCCCAATGTTTAAAGGGTCCATACATCAGGATGACATAAAAATATAAGTGTGTATATGCAGCTTCAGAATGCATAAACTAATATCTGGAAGAATTAAAGGTAAAGTAAACAAATCCACAACCTTAGCAGGATCTTTGTGCATGTTTTACTCATTAATAGAAATTCTAGGTCTGAATGACACCACAAGCCACCTTTACCTAATTTATATTTATAGAACACTATACCCAACAGATGCAAAATGCTCTTTCCAAGTTTAAAATGAATGATCACCAAGATAGTACAAATCCTGAGCTAAAAACCATCTCAATAAATTATAAAACATTTGAAGTCTTACAGAGTATGCTTCTAACCATGATGGAATTAAGTTAGAATGAAAATAAGGCATCTAGAAAATTCTCAAGTATTTGGAAGTTAAACAATAAACTTCCAAGTAATTCATAGTTTTTTGAAAAGTTTAATACAATTAATAAACTCATGAAAGAAATAAATAAGATGAAAATTATTAATATTAGGTACAGAAGACAGAATACTGTTATAGAATATACATACATCAAAATTATAAATGGGAATACTATGAACACATAACAACACATTTGTAAACATAGAAAGAATTGACAAATTCTTTGAAAACCACAATTTAAAAAAACTAACACATTTCTTTTTTTCTTTGCTTTCAGTTTTATATTCCGCATAAGAAATGAACAAATAAATAACCCATGGACACAATCAATAATTTAATGTTTATTTGGGGACGAGTGGGTTAGGGCGGGGAGAAAGGGGAGGGGGTGGGAGAGGAGGGGGAATCTAAATATAAGGTGATGGAAAGAGAAGTCACATTAGGTGGTGAACTGATTATACATCAAGTTGACAATGCACTGTAGAATTGTATGCCTGAAACCTATGTAATCCTTGCTAACAGATGTCACCCCAATAAAAAAAAAGTAGAGATGATAGAAATAATAAAAGAAAAGACCCCCACATCACTCACTTTATGGGAATATCAAAATGTCAATATAAGTGTAGGGAGTAATAAAATTTTCATTGAGAATCTAATTCTAAGTGAGACACTAAAATGGGTTCTCATGCAAGGTAATTATTCCAGCTTCTCTGAGCTGTAGATTACCAATCATAATAATGCCCTCTGCCCAGGTCATAAAATGAGAAATCCAATGGAACACTCTTGATATCACTTGAATGAAAGTAAACTATATACCTACATGACACATGCATAGAGATTACTATATGGAACATACTATAGAGAACATTTTTGTTACAGTAACAGATCTTAGTATAGCCATCATGATAAGCACCACATTCACTTGAACCACACGATGCACATGTGCTGTTTAGGACTGCAATCCCTCGACTGCTGCCTCCATCACTGTTTAAGAAAACCAAAGGGGAGGCTGTGTGCATCACGTGAAGCTGTGGAAGCCACCTACCTTACACAGCTCCTGAGAGCCAGGTGCTGGAGGGGGGATGGTGGGTCTGACAGTGGCTGGAAGTCAGGCGAGGGACCAAGGCTCAGTGGCAGGCAGACAGCCCACAGTCTGGGTACGGGTCTGCCAGGGACACTGGAGAAAGCACGAGGAGGTGAGTGCATCCATGAATCAAGGACAAGGACCGAGTGAGAGACACCACACCAGTGTGTGTGCTAAGTCAGTGGACCAGAAGACTTACTTAGGTCAGATGATTGAGGAGGCAATCGTCTCGATGGTGAAGCAGAAGTGAACTGCCATAACTAGACATGCTAGGAGCTCTTGACACCTAGAGTTGTAAACATGGAGATTTCCAAATTGTTTTAAAGTGTCTCAAAAGCGTGTCCCATGGAAATGTGAGTTGGAATTCCTTATTTAATACATAAATGTTCAATTAAAGTCGGTATTGATCAAGTTATGAGTACATATTTTAATAATCACCCAAGTTATATATTAAGATATCATCCAAATATACTATTTGCTTCCAATTGTTATTTTAAAACCTTTGTGAAAAAATAAAAAAAAACATATCATCACAAACATTGACAGAGGACTATGCATTCATTATGGAAAATTCCACACAAGTATCTATAGAAGCAAGAGTTCAATGTTCCCCAATCCTCTCCCACTTCTACAAGGTAGTAATTTTAAAAATAGGTGTTTTTGGACTATACTTTTTGAATTGCTCCTATATATTTTTACCACATATTTTATACATGTACATATGAACATATATACATGTATACATGTATACACATGTTCAGGCATTTATGAAAATACAATATATATGGCCATTATTCACATAACTCTATGGTTGTTTTATTGTTATGACCTGTCTTCAATAAGTTTCCACGTCAATATTTATAGATCTACCTCAGTCTTTTTAACCACTGCCTAGAATTCCACATAATAGATTCAGGGCCATGTGTGCAGTCTTTCATCTACTGAAGGGCATTTGAGTTGTTTCCATATTTTTACCATAATAAATATATTTATAGAGACTTGTGATAAAACAAATTTTTAATTACTTTCCTCAAGCTCATGGCTAAACAATGTTGAACGTTGATCTTCATTCTCTTGTGAAATCACATATTCTTTGCAAAGTTCCTATGATGCAATTGTCCTGGCTGGATGTCAGATTAAATGGAACTAACTGTGAGAGAGGACCACGTGGGGAAAGCTCTCGAAATATGTACATCTTTTCAATAGACACGTTTCCAAAATTCCAGTTAGACTTTAAATGCCATGATCCCAATTTACCACTTCAGAAAATCTCTAGCATAATGGGCTGAGACTGAATTTAGCATTCAGGCTGAAGTATGTTTGAAATTACATGTTAATCAGAAATACTCTGCAAAATATTTTGTGCCTTAGAACACTCCCCTGTAGAGAATCATAACAATATTGGCTTCCATCTGCTACTGTGAGAAGTAAGGAATAACCTTGACACAGAGAAGGTATTTAAAAACACTGTTCCTCTTCTAATAAATACTCAATAAATGAAAAAAAAAATAAAAAATTGATGTTGAATTCTATTGATTTAGTGGCATAGATGACTCTATGTGGGTTTATTTGCATGCCCCCAAATTTAAAATATAAACTATCTTTATTACATTAATTTATTTACTATATCTTTGGTAAGAGAAAAGCAATTATGATTGGGAATCTAAAATCTGTCTGAAGAGGTTTTTTCCCAACATGCCTCAGGATGAAGTTCAGTCAGGTGATCACTTTGGCCACTTTGACCCTTAATTAAGAAAACCATGCCAGATTCTTACTAACTGGGCTTATCAGTGAACGTTTTTCAAAGTGTGATCCTCAGACTAGCAGCATCACCTAATATTGGAAATGCATATTAAGCCCCATCCCAAACCCACCAAACCAGTAACTTGAGGGGCTGAACAGAGCAATGTTTGTGCATGACTCTGATGGGTGCTCAAGATGGGGAAGCACTGGTGTCT
>PVJL010019708.1:0-13346 GCA_004026885.1 Lyroderma lyra | reverse complement strand
TACATCCTGGCAAATAGGTCATCAGTTAGTCTGAAAATACATTGTTGATGAAAGCCCTAACTGATGGTTAAGTTGTGTCAACATAGACATTCAAATACAAAACTTTGTCTTTTTTAACTTATTATTTTATACATTTACACCAGTTACTGTTGCAAAAAGATGATCTCTTCCTGTGTTTTCACAGAAAATAAAGTACCTTGGTGATGGAAAGAGAACTCACCCTAGGTGGTGAACTTATTATACAACAGTTGACAATGCACTGTAGGATTGTACACCTGGAACCTATGTAATTCTTCCTTACAAATGTCACCCTGGTAAGTCTAACAATAAAAAAAATAAAGATAAAAAAATGAAAGAAAATAAAGTACCTTAAAGAATAAAACAAATTAGTCTTCTTAAACATTTGTTGAAAGCTGTTGTCACTGAAATATTTCTCTGCTTTGTATCAAAGTGTGAAAAATTTTAAAATGTTAAATTGGCCAAATATTTTTGTAAACTTTAAAAAAAAATCTCACATAAGTATTTAAATATAAGCATAGCCAAGACATAAGAAGATCAAAATTTTACCAACATACACATATTAAACATGGAGTCGGCCGTACATAATTTACACAAATTTGTGTGTTATGTAGTTCATACAATTTAGTTTGTTATGGATCTGCTTTAGATCTTCTCTTTGTGCAAGAAAAATTACAAGTTATAAAGGATGGATGGGCATAGCAGAGAGATGGGGCAGATGGAGCATTAGTTGGTCACTGTGAAGGCACTTCACAATAAAAATAAGAAGTCTGTGTAAAATGACACATGGGAGTAAAGTCTTTTACACATAGAAAGTATAAGATTTTATTCTATAAGCCCCTTCCTGTTGCTCAGACCCTAGAGGTCCCTAACTCACACTGATCTGAAAAGAAGAGGGTAGGCGCAGACACTCTGCAAACTACCAGTCACAGATGTAGATTTTTGTTGTAAAGATCATAAAATCATACAACTGGTTCCCATGTGCTAGTTGTTATTGGGTGTAATTATTAAATGTAATCATTATTAACAACAATGATACTCATTAAAATTGTCTTCATTGAAGATTATGGTAATTATTCTTAAGCCTGAAAGTCAACAAGTCACACCATACCATACCTGGGACAACTATTGACTAAGTTTCACTCATAAGAACAATAAAGCAGCATTGTTATCTAAAGCAAATATAATATCCATAGTATAGATTTATTGAAAAGTAAGCATGGACCAGATTGATTATTTTAGAAAAAGAAGATAATTTAACCTGCCCATATAGTGCCTTATAAAATATATTTTTAAAATGTGACTAGTACTGGCATACCAAATTCTTATTTACTTATGCCCAGTTTATTCCCAAATGTATGTAAGACATGTGATGAATAATAAAAATTAAATGTTCTTTAAATTATCTTTGTGGTCATTCATTTATCAAGTATTTTTATTATCTGAACAGATACTGTGTGTGTGTGTCAGGTATACCCTTCGGTGTCAGGTATAAAAATGAGAAAATGTCTGACATGGCTCCTGCCCTCCATGCAGTTGGAGGTGCTATAAAATTGACCTAAGCAAGTACAATGACATTTTATAGAACCCACACCTGACAGTCCTTACCAGCAGGGAGCAGCCTCCATTTAGACCTTTTAAATCTTAAATATTTGTACATGATCTTAGTCCAAGGAAGCAGGTGGATTTTTATTTTTAATGATTTAAATATATGCACATATTGGGCAATGTAGTCAGCAGTGCCATAAGCTATTTCACCACTAATACCTCTGTGTACATAAGTTTCAGTGCTGAAAATCCATGTGCAGTTCCTAATGTCAATGCTTGAGTGTCACACATCTGGGAATTACAGATAAGACCTTTAAATGAATCCAGTTGCTCCATATGCCATAATGTATCCATTGTTTAGAAACCATAAATTCTCCTCAAGTGTATGGTCAATTGAAAAAACTTGAAACTTATTTATTTTAAAAATTGTATTAATAGGTCAATGAGTTAGATACAAAATGCATCATTAAAGCATAGGAGTCTATACCACGTAGCGACTTACATTTTGAAAGTGTCAATTCCCAAAATATTTCTTAAATATGTTAAGCAGTGATTCAGGAAAACAATTATTATCTGACATGACAATAATCCTTTACACTAAAAAAGCAAGCACACATCCCTCATAGGCATCATGTCAACTTTGAAAAAAATGATTTTGAGGTCACATAAAATAAAACAATATTAACCAGAATGTATGATCATAGAAATTCTGAAAGCCCATATGTGTGAGAGGGCAAAAAATATCATAAACAGGTTATATTTAATCCCTAGAAAAATGTACCTTTTTACTAGAATTTAATTGAGCTACACAATTATGAAATTTTTACAATGAAATGCAATTTTTTACAAAAGGGAAAACCTGTAAAAATAGATTCAATTACTAGTGACAATGACAAGAGCCATAAAATATAATAAAATGGTAAAATTAAGGTTAAGCATGGGGAAGAAGAAAATGAATGTGCATGTTTGAAATTCTTTAAAGCAGCAAATTTCCTGGGAAAGGAGAAGCTGTGGTACATATACACAATGGAATATTACTCAGCTGTAAGAAAAGATGAAATATTGCCATTTGCAACAAAATGGATGGACCTGGAGATCATCATGCTAAGTGAAATAAGCCAGACAGAAAAAACAAAGAACTGCATGATTTCACTCATATGCGGAATATAAAACTGAAAGCAAAGAAAAAAAACAAATGAACAAACAAATAACCCATGGACACAATCAATAGTTTAATGTTTATTTGGGGAAAAGTGGGTTAGGGAGGGGAGAAAGGGGAGGGGGTGGGAGAGGAGGTAAAAAAAAAAGAAAACTACAGAAGAATGATTAAAAATATATACTTAAAAATGATATTTATCCATTTGGTCCCCCCACTCTCTCTAGGCAAGAAGAGGGACAAAAAGGAAAGAAAAGAAAAGCAAAAAACTGATGATGAATGAAAGAATAGGGAGAGTGCTTGAAAAGCACTTCAAAAAATAAGAACAGGCTGAATGAAAAGATAAGTTCCAATAAGGGAAGTGCAGTGTAAAACTAAAATGCATTTACAACAAAATTTAGAAATATTCAAGAAGACAAAATAACTCTTGTTCTAGCCTATATCTAGAGCTTATGGCATTATTTTTCTTTTATTGTAGCACAGACCTATTTTTAGATGATCAATTAGAGAATTTTGAACCCTTTCATTGTCAACCTGGCTAAAGTCTTTTCCAACTGTGGAAGGTAAGCAAGTAGTTTAATCTAGATGACAGGCACACAGCCCATCATTTGCAAAAAATTGAAGAGTGTTCTGACAATTAAGATAAATGGTAAATTCGGTTGCCATAGAGGGAAAATAAATATGGGATTCTTTCTACTAGAAAAAGGCACCCTCTCAACTGTCATTATGTTACTCAAATTGTCTTTTTTATGATGGCATTATATCCATAGTGTATATAATTAATTATAAAGTTAACCTGATAGTCACTACCATAGCCATCCAAACAGAGACATTTGGGGAGACGGTTATATGTGCTGGTGACCAGTGCCACATCAGCAGGCAAACAAGTCTTGGATCAAATCCTGGCACTAACACTCCTTACCTGAGAGAGTGACCTTGGATAATTTCTTTGACCTCTCTGATGCTCAAATTCTTCCTATGCAAAATGCAAGTAATATTACCCACATTACAGAGTTGTGAGGATTAAACAATGTAACATAATTAAGGTTAAGTTGGCTGATGGATAGTCCTCAAACAATAGGATCTATTTATTTTTCTTTTTTAAATCAGTATTAGTAGCATTTTACAGAGGGGAAAAAAAGACCAATAATATTTTTCACGGTCCACAATCAATGTCATGATACTAACTAAATAGCATTTCTTCAAAATAAAAATGTCACTAATTATCACTGAATAGTCTGATGATGTAAGATGCAAATGATTCTGACTTAAACTGTTCAATATGTCCCCTAGCAAAATGGTGCAAGTGGTAAAAACATCCTCCTTCATATCCCCAAAGTGTCTCCCAAAGACAATTGCACTAGCCACAGGTGGCAACTGAACACTTGAAATGTGGCTTTCCTGAACTGAGATGTGCTATAAAATACACATTCAATCAAGTTCAATTATTCAATACCAAAAAAAGAGATGAAAATGAACATACCATGACATTTTTGTTAATTAACTGCATGTAGAAATAATATTTTGGATACTGACTTAAATAAAATATGCTATTTCTTCCTGTTTCTCTAACTTTTTAATGATGCTACTAGAAAATTTAAAATTATGGATGTGGCAGGTGAGTCTGAACATGCACAGTGACACCAGTGTCGGCTCCTCATCCTTCATCTGTCTGCTCTATGATGAGCACACGGACTGCCTGATGGAGCGCCGCAAGGCCCAGGCCACGGGCGAGACCCCCATCGCTGTCACGGGCGACTTGGACCAACCTGACCCCCTCGCTGACTTCCTTGGACTTGGCAAAGAGAAGGAGGAAGAGGAGAAGGAAAGCGAGTACGAACTGCCAGAGGACAACTCACTGGCTGCTGGCGGTGAGTCCCTGCTCTGAGCCATGAGGCCCTGGAACTGCCGGCCAAGCTGGCACAGATGCGGGTCTGCGGCCGCCCTCCAGCTTAAGCCCACAGCCTCCCCCTCCCCCTACCTGTCTGCCCTCGACTCAACACTGCACTTGCCGCCCTTCACACCAGGGTCCCTCACAGCTTGTGTGGCTTCACTCTCAGGCCTCCTGACTCACGGAGGTCCGGGGTCCTCCAAGGGCAAGAGTGTCGCAACCCCCAGGGAGGCCAGCACCATCAGAGTCGAGGAAAGTCACAGCCGAAAACTGTGACACAAAAGATGTAATTTAAGGAAGCTGCTGCTGTACCCCGGTGCACCCTGGCACAGCCAGCCTGTCCCTTGGCCCGGAATGCTGCAGCTCCTCCCTCTCCTGGTCTCACCCTCCCGCCACCCCAGGAGGCAAAGTTTCCTGCAGAAATGTTCACTTATTCAACTCGCTGACTTTTCACAGCCTGTCTTGGGCCACTCTGAGCCCCAAGTGGGCACAAGTGGGCCTCACCAGAAACCCCCCACTGTCAGCAACAGTCCTGGGGCCCCCTCCCCAACAAACCCTCCACTGCCCTTTTATGTCAAGGTTCAAATTCTTGAACTTTCTATTAATGTTGTTTTTCATTTTAGGCATTTGTCAAACTAGTAACTATTATATTCTCTAGTTTCTTTTTAAGTTTTAAAGGTGTACACATCAACTAATAATGAAAATACATACTATTAAACCCAATTGCCATACTTATATACCTACAGCACATTTACTTCATTAGGTCATTTTACCTAGCTTTTATTTTTTAAATCAGAACTAATTAAGACTTTGCAAATGAATCAAAAGAATCAAGCTATAAAAAATCATTTCTGATGTGGTCTTTCACTGATACTTAATTATACTGATTTTACCACAAATTTTAAATTACTTGTATTAAACAGCAAGACAATTATGTTAATTGAAAACAAAAAAGTTATAGGGATAGAATTCCATGATTTTGAAAACTTCATTATGGGACATTTTTACATAAACACTTTGTAGCATGAATTGTTTGTGGGGCTTGTTTCATGTAAAAGAAGGAAATAAATGTTTGGTTGATCACTGACAAAAAGAACAAATGTGATTACAGAAAATGGAAAGTAACACACTACGGAGGTTATATCTGCTCTTTTTTGGAATTCTGTAAGTCCTCAACTGGCTTTTGATTTAATTCATATCTCAGTTCCACTCAGAGCCATCTGCTTTGACTTTTACAAATCTATCACATTACCTGTAAATAGTAGGATAATGAATTCTTCGTCTATAAAAATCCATTTTTAACACACCATCATTTTCAAATCTCTATAGCACTTTAAAATAAAAGAAATTCACACAGCTCTCCTTACTGGTACCCTAACTTAATGCTGGGAAGCTGTGGTGATTGAAGTGTCAAAGCCTCCATACTTTCAAAGTCACCAAAGAGAAATCACTATTTGGAGTGGCTATAAAGAGAAGAATACACAGTGAAAGTCAAATTCTCTTCTTTATTTTTTTTGGCTAAGCATAAATATCTCCTTCTTGAAACAATTTTCAGTTCTTCATTTTTTCCAAAAAATAATGAGTTAAAATACATGGGTTAGATCCAAAATATCCCTGCTGTTCTATTCCTGGGGAGCTGGGAGGTAGAGGAACTTGGTGCCAAAGCTTCTGAGAAGTGAGTTTGGGCAGCTGATTTTCTCTTCACAAAGTCTACATTTCTTTATGCAACTCACACAACTCATGAAATAATATGAAACAGTATTATATCACTACAAATTGAGAAATTTTTTCAAAATAGTGATGATGCCAACATTTTATTTGTCATTTGGCACCTGTCACTTTTTTCTTTTGGTAGTTTGCTGGCTGGGAATTGAACCCAGGCCATGGCATTGAGGCACTGATGCCTAGCCACTACACCACCAGGGAACCCCCCACCTGTTAAATTTTACTGACAAACTCTTACACATACATCTTTTGTCAAATGCATCATTTTTTAAATATGTTCCAAAGTGCTACTGTATTTCAGCATTTATATAGGAAGACAGTAAAAACTACTTTACCTCACATTAGCTACATATATATTTGTGTGTGTGTGTGTGTGTATATGTATACACACACACACGCACACACACACACACACACACACACACACACACACACACACACATACACCTTCTTACTTGATAAAATAATATAAAGAACTTTTTATCTGTTTCCACGCTATGTAGGATAAAGTTTGGCTACCTGAAGTAAATAAAACAAACTATGTACACCTTATATGCACTGAATATGAGATTATTAGTTATAAATTACTTTAATGGTGAGAAATTGGGTTATTTTTATCTCAAAAGAAACCTAAAATCTAATACAATTGATAATTCATCTAGCCATATTAATTTGATGTCTTTTTTGATATATGCACATAAACTGTCTCTACATTAAATTCTCTAGTTTTTTATAAAGTGGGTGGGGATTAAATGATCAAAGTGTAACCACCAAACTTGAATGCTTACCAGATATACCAAATAATTACTGTGTCTTGCCTGGAATAAAATTGATTTCCATTATTGTTAAAATAATTCATTCATATTCTTAGATATCTAATAAATGATGGTCATTCTGTTTTCCTCCCTATGAATATATTCAATAAAGGTGGGAAGACTTAAAGATATTTAAGACACAGAGACTGATCCACTAGTCACAACCCCCTGGGAAAGGGTGATATTGCATATTTTCTGAAGTGGTTAAAAAATAGATTATTTAAGGAATGTTTATGTAGTTTCAATGTGTACAAACACACACACTCACAACTTAACTGCAGATGATCTTGAAAATATAATGACCAGTGTGTTTCTGCTAATGAAACATAATGCTTTCAAAATTAATCAAAAGATCAAATTATGCTCGGGACTTTGAGGGGCAGACACCCTATGTTTTGTTTAACTTGTACATTCCATTGCATTAATTTTTTAACCAAGTATATCTTTATTTTAATAACAGACCAAGGATGAAAAACACTTTAGAAAAGGTTATTTTTGTATTTCAACAAAACTTTAGAGGACATGCTAGATTATAGGATGATCCCAAAGCCTAAGTTCATTCTATTTAAAAGATTTGCAACCCTTTAAAAACAAAGACGAGAAGAGAGAAATACAATCTTTTCTCTTTTGAAGTAATAACAGGATTCCTCCCCATAAGCCTATTGATGTTTATCCTTGGCTAAAATGAATTTAATGTTTTCTTCATTTTTTTCATTGTTGACAATGTGTTTCTAAATTTCTAAATATCTTATACATTTCAATATGTCACTCTTTATACTCTTTCATATCTGCAATCCTTTCAAACAGTAAAATGTCTAACAACTGCTAATATGGCAATTACACCTAACCTGAACTGCATTTTCTTTTCCTCTTAATTGAAAAGAAAATGTTCTACATGCAGACAATTAGACTAACTGTTGTTGCTGACAATGATCATCACTAAATGAGGCACTGTCCAAAAATTACGAGCACATTTGCTTTTCTACTTGAATGCATCAATGTGTATTGAATAATATTTTTTTCTCCTTGCAACAAGAATTACATTCTTGATACCACTGCCTGGTAGCCAGAAGAACAGGTCTACTTCTGATCAAGTAGTTATAAGATAACTTCAACAGGCAATTCTTGAACAAAATTAAATTATTTTATGAACTAATTATTTTTCCCAAAAAGCAATGATTTTTTTAAAAAGTATCTTTAAAAGATACTCTTACTATTTAAAAACTCCCCACTTAAAATCTACGACATTTAACACCAATAAAATCATCAGAATTCACAGGAAAATGAAAAATATTAAGAAGATGTCTGATGTTTAATGCTTCCTCTCAACCAATAGACCATCTGGTATACTCAAGCACTGTTCATTGAGTTTAAATAAAGCTGTCTGAAAGTTTCTCTTTGAACCAAATATTAAGAAGTGAAGTTGCTTATGTTAACAATTAATGAAGCACAGTAATTTATTGTTATTAAGGCACAACCAGCCAAGGCCTTTTAGCAGTCCAGGGGGAAAGCAGAATACCTTACTTACTCTGGAAACTTTATGCTGTAGGTTTCATGGCTGAAGCATTACATACAGCAGAGCATTTTAGGTATTTATGGTAACTAATAGTGATAAGAAGGATCATGTGATTCTTATTTTCACCATCCTTAATCTTTTCTTTTTCTAAATATGTGAGGTTCAAATCACCAATTTCACAAATATAAATTTCCCCAACTGTTTATTATACTTTCTAAAAACCCTTATGAAGTGAATTACTAGTTGAGAGGGGATGCCTATCTTAGTAAGTGAATGTTTCCCAGCAGGGATATAAAGCTGTAAACACCAGGGTGCTCTTACTTGCTCTGAATTCTTTCCCAGCATCCTATGTTTTTTATAGAGATATTACATGTTTCCTGTTGGAGGACATTCTATAAAAGCTGACTGCCATACACATCTGAGCACTTATATTCTATTACATACATGTTCTAAAGCATTGCTTGGATAAGAGGAAAAACATCCTAGAAAGTGTTGGAAACACAAAGCAAAACTAATCTACTTTCTTATAGTATTCAAAAGCTAATTTACTAACTTTTAAGTCCCCTATTAAAACACAACCTTGAAAACTGTTGTAGTGTATCTCTCACCTTAACTAGTTAAATTCAGACACTAGCTTAGTTCTCAACAAAAAAACACAGCAAACTCTCTTCCTAGAAATGTAGAATAACAGCAAAATTAAAAAAAAATTCTGTTGCAACCAGTGCATTCAGAAACATTTATTTGCCTCACTGTTAATCAAAAACAGTGAGGTAAACTGTCATTTTACTGGGTAGCTAATTAACTTAATGATATTTGCTAGTTTTAGGGGGGAACTTTTAAGAAAGAAAAACACTAAACATTAACAAATACATCTTCCCAAATTTTGAGCTTTATTTTAAAAATATATTATTATTATAGCCATCTTTACAACACTGATAAGACTGCAATATATCTGAACATGGAAATAAAAAGTACTGAGCTATAAATATTTTTGTGATTGTCTATATACTTATTATATTGCTTCACAAAGTATATTTATTTATTTATTTATTTATTTATTTTGTAGTTTTGCATTGCAATATTTATTTGATAGCTACAACATAATTCAGAGGATTATTTTCAACAACTCTTCTGATATCGTTCTAAATCCAACTTTCAGTTTTGATGTTCACTGATCTTACATGTAGTATTGTTAATGGGTTAATGCCAAGGTAGTCTTAGCATATATCATTTTTAATTCATTTTTATTGTTAGACTTACTGGGGTGACATCTGTTAGGAAGGATTACGTAGGTTTCAGGCATACAATTCTACAGTGCATTGTCAACTTGATGTATAATAAGTTCACCACCTAATGTGACTTCTCTTTCCATCACCTTATATTTAGCTTCCCCCACTCCTTTCCCACCCCCTCCCCTTTCTCCCCTCCCTAACCCACTTGATGACTGGATAAAGAAGCTGTGGTACATATACACAATGGAATATTACTCAGCTGTAAGAAGAGATGAAATATTGCCATTTGCGACAAAATGGATGGACCTGGAGATCATCATGCTTAGTGAAATAAGCCAGACAGAAAAAGCAAAGAACTGTATGACTTCACTCATATGTGGAATATAAAACTGAAAGCAAAGAAAAAAAGAAATGAACAAACAAATAACCCATGGACACAATCAATAGTTTAATGTTTATTTGGGCACAAAGTATAATTAAACAAAAGGAAGTAGGGTGATATAAATAAAATCTGCTTTAATTTACCTATGTTCCAAAACACTTTCTTTTAGTTACCAAGAACTACGTAGAAATATATTTTAAACACTTATAAAATTTAAAATGTGCATTTTTCAGAGCTTTATTTTCTCCAATCTATATACATAATTAAAAGTTATGAAAAATAAAATAATTCACATCTTAATATACTTTTGGAAACTACTATATATAAACTTAAACCCTCAAAATAATAATTTACATTCAATAAGAAAATTGTATTATTGAAATGTTATGTTCTAAGCTGTTATATTATTAAAGCTTCTAAATTATAATCTTTCCAAATATATGGTGATAAAAAGGGAAGTGACACTGGGTGGTGAACACATAAGGCAATACATAGATGATGCACTGCAGAACTGTACACCTCCTAATTCCCATATAATTCTTGTTAAGCAATGTCAACCCAATCAGTCTAACAATTAAAAAATAAAGTTTCTCCACAAGCTCTTATGCCAGAGAAGTGTAGTTCTTTACAGGCGGAAACACACAAGAGAACCACAGAAATTCTGAGACATGAGGAAATATCTACTGGCAGTTAGGAAATGACAGAGTTTCTACTGTGAAACTGTTACAGGTATACTGGAACCATTCTAATACGTTAAAGTTTTAATGAGCTCTTCTACTAATTTTCCACATCCTACACTCATGTAGTCAAACTCTGTTTTTAAATGAAGAATTTTTTGAGACTTTTAGTGGAGATTAATGAGAAAATATTACCTTTAGACTCCAGTTCCACTTTCTTTGTCTTTGCCCATATGTTACGGTAGTTTTCAGCCATCATTTCCACCAGAGCCTTAAATTAACAAAATATTGTGCAACTAAGTTACACCTTAGTAAGAAAAAAAGGATAATTTACTTTTTCAATATGTAATATGAACACAGGCTTTAAATTAATAAATAATGGCATGTTAGTGCTGAAATACATTCAGAAGATAATCAAACACCTGTCTTACTTGGAATCTGAATCCCAGGGAATTGTAACAATTGTGAAATTATGTGTAGAAAACAGTAGGGGTGACTTGATGGGGATGGTTATGGTTATTTATGTTTAAAGACACATGTTTATTAATTCAATGATGACACTCCAAATTAGCTATGGACTTTAAAAAGAAAATGTTGATTTACAAGCTCTTATTTTAATTTCCAAAGCTTTAAAAGGTGACCAAAACTTATTAACAGTGAAAGCAGAGAACATCAGATGGACAGTGTAATCAATGTCCGTCCCAAATTCGGTGAGACTTTTGACGGGCCACATTAAAGTTTCTGTGCACTTTTGGATTTTGACAAGACTACTGATAAGATGATTTTCACTTTCAAGTTTACTATTTCATTTCAATACATTCCTACAGGACCAATGACAAAGTGCAAGTTGCACAATTTCACCATAGATTTTTCCTTTATACCCTTATTTCTTTTGGAATAATACTAACAATGCCAGTATCAGTGTTTGATCATTATACTGGCCTGTTAACTTTGTTCCATGGCAATAGATTGTCTGTCATTCAAATCAGCTGTTTCGTAGTATATTCCTTAGTGATAAAGGAGAAGGAACCATGGGTGCAGCAAGCTCAACACTATCAGTTTCCCTGGATAAACAACTAAAAACCTATGTTCTTTAATGAATAATTACACTTGCCCTTCAGTAGGGCATTCTTAGTTACTGATTTACTCTCTTCTCACAGCCATTTGGTAATATCAGGATATTAAAGAGTGTAATTTAATGGATATTATCTTTTAAAAAATGTGTCTCCTTGACAAAACATCACAGAAAAAGTTATATCAAGTTTTACAGCATTAAAAAATTAGGACACAGAATTTATAAACATATGATCACCATATTCAGGAAATTCATGCTGCAAAATATATGAAATCAAGTGTTACAGTATGGTTTTTAAAATGAAATTTGCAGAATATTTTTGAATTACTTGTACTTGCATGCGGGTCTCTAGGCAGTGTAATATTGCTCAAGTCAAAGGTCTATGGGCTATAAACATGAACAGCATCTACAGAGACCTAGATAATTTATGTGAGAAAAGTATCTCATTAAAGCACCCAGTGGGGAGAACCTAAGAGATACTTTAGAAATATAAGGGAAACAATCCTCTAAATATAACATTTCTTCAGAGAAACCTGTCAGGTATTGACACTAACTGATTTCACAAACATGTCCAGTAAATTAAATTCTCTTTGAGTATCTGATCATTATTTATGACTGAATAATAATTCCCAACATTTTAGGGATTACCAATTCAAAAATCTGATGATCCAAATTTAACAAATTGTGCAATGAATCCAAGATTTTGAAATATTTTTTTAAAGGATCACTGCATTCTTGAAAGTCTTACAAATTCTAATTTGTTGAAATGAACTTTACTTTTTCTCATACAAATAGTTACTAATCACAGAGGTCAATATTTACAGATGTCTTTATTAACACTAGTTAATCCAAGAGGTCAATATTTACAAATGTCTTTTGAGCCAAATGCTAAAAGATAACTAAATTATTACTTCTAAAAGTATAAACTACAATATTCAATGATTTACGAAAATATCCTCAATAAGCATAGGGTTTCTTAATTCCTAAATTCTGACATTTAAAAAATGAAAGCTATCTTCCCAATAATTGTAAAAATGTTCCACTGTCCTACACTCTTAACAGATTCTTACCAATGGCATATTAGGTTACAATGTACCATAGACTGAACTCTAGTTCATGCTTATATATCTAAAATTATACCTTGATATATTTTACAGAGTATTTCTATCATTATACAAAATGCATTCTTAAGACATATTTAATAATCTATTTATATTCTATTTCATATGTATATTCCCTTAGACATCGATAAACAAAATAAAAAATGTACAATATAGCTCATATCTGTGCTTATTAAACCCTGGCTTCTGT
>PVJL010019707.1:0-13343 GCA_004026885.1 Lyroderma lyra | reverse complement strand
CTCCCCCCTTGTTTCTAGAAATCTGGATCTGGAGAAGGGCCAGGGAGTCTGGGCCGAATGAGGGTGGGGAACTCCGCTCACCCGGCACCCCCACCCCTCTTAGCAGAGAGGAAGGGTCCAGTCTGGGGAAAGAAATGGGGGACAGGCATGGGGACTCTGACTGAGAAGACCTCACCACCTGAGGTGGGGGCACAGCAGAGGAGGGAAGGGGAGTGTCCCTCTCTGTCCCTTGAGCCCTCCGGGAGGGCAGGTGAGCGAGGGCTGATGCAGGAACTCTGAGCCCCAGCCCCGGCTTGTCTTTGCCTGCCTTCCACCAGTGAAAATGACAGCAGCAGTCAGCATAGCTTCCTGAAACCTAAAGGTGTGCCCGGCCCTGTCTGTGCTGCGTCCTCACCCCAGCCGCCAGGCTCTGGAAGCAGCTTTTGTTTCCACTCAACGATGGGGGGATCTCAGGCTCAGAGAGGTTAAGCCATTTGTCAGGGTCCCCCAGCCTGCAGGGGACGCCCGACCCAGGTGGGAACCGGGCCTGGGGGATCTCACTCCAGAGCCTCTGGCTTCCCCTGGCTCCAAGACATGAGGGGGGCAGGGGGAGCACACAGTGGCTCTGAGGAGCCCAGCAGAAGGGCTCAGGCAGGATGGACACAGGGCCCAGGAGAGGGGACTGCGGCGAGGGGGTCACCCAGGCTGGGCAGTGGCCTGGCGGGCTGACTCATCCAGGCAGCCAGGGGCTGGGGGCAGGACCCAGGGGCCGAGCAGGGAGCGCCTGAAGGTGACCCTCTCCTCCCTGCGCAGGGGTCAATGTGATGCTGAGGAAGATCGCCGTGGCCGCAGCGTCCAAGCCCGCAGTGGAGATCAAACAGGAGGGGGACACTTTCTACATCAAAACCTCCACCACCGTGCGCACCACAGAGATCAACTTCAAGATTGGAGAAGAGTTCGAGGAGCAGACGGTGGACGGGAGACCCTGCAAGGTGAGGGCCAGGGCGGGGTGTGGGGCGGGGGCGGGAGGCCCCGTAAGGTGAGGCCCAGGAGTCCCCCGGCCGGGCATGGGCTGCGCCGCCTGTCCACAGCCATTCCCAGTCTCCTGGACTCCGTTCCCCATCTCTAACGGACCAAGTCCCTGGGGAGTGGTGGCGGGGGCCAAGGGGGTACCTCCCCCGCTGCGGCCCCGCCCACTCGGCACCCCACTGTCCGGCAGAGCCTGGTGAAATGGGAGAGTGAGAACAAGATGGTCTGTGAGCAGCGGCTTTTGAAGGGGGAGGGCCCCAAGACCTCCTGGACCAGGGAACTGACCAATGACGGGGAGCTGATCCTGGTGAGTCCCGCCTCCTTCCAGCCAGGAGCACCCCCACTGCTACCTTGTGGGAAGCGGTTCGGGCCCTTGGTGGTGGTGTCCCACCTCCTGATGGGGCTGCTGGGGCCGGACTCGGGGGTCCCTGTGTCATACAGTGCCCTTGTTCACGTGAGAAAGGGTGTCCCCTCTGCGTGGAGCAGTGGAAACCCACCCAGTGGCCCCAGCAGTTCTCCAGGGGACCTCCCCGGCGGGTGGGGGGCGGAAGATGGACCCCTGGGGCTCTGTGCCTACCCTCCCCCCAAGCCCTGGGGCCTCCCAGGCTGAGGACGACTTCTGTCCTTCCAGACCATGACGGCGGATGACGTGGTGTGCACCAGGGTCTACGTCCGCGAGTGAGCGGCTGTGGGGCCGAGCGGTGCCCGCCCCCACCCCCAGCCCGAGCTCCTGCCTCCCCGCCCCCATCCCTTCCCTTTAGGCTAGCTGTCCCCTAGCTGTCCCCGTCACCACGTCACTCCCCCAGGGTACTGGGACACTTCCCGCAGGGGCCCTGCTCCTTGGGCCCTCCGCCCTCCCCTAGGCCAGCGGAGAGGGATGGACTGCTGGAGCCCAGGTCGCCCGTTCTGCACACTCCCCCCTCCCAGGTCCGCAGCCCCAGCCCCACACCAGCCCCCACACGCCCTCCGAGGGCCCCCGAGGGCGACTCGCCCTCGCTGTCCCTGTAGCCCACACAGTGTAGAATATTTATTGGTTAATTTTATTAAAATGTTTTAAAAAATACAACCTGTGCTTGGCTTGTCGGAAATGGGGTAGACCCGTCGCCCAAGTTCAGCCTGGACTCCTGACTGCCGTGTGGGTGCTGTGTGGGCTCAGCGGTAGGGATGTTGGTCTCCCCACCCCCACCCCATCACCTCCCCAGCACCCCTTCATTGGCTGCTGAGTCGTCAGCATCACCTCCATGTCCCCTCCTCCGGCCCCCTTGGTCCTTCCTTGGCTTCCAAGGTCACTGGGGCCTCACCCTCCTGACCTCTCAGAGGGTCACTGGCTGGACACCGAGGAGCTGATTCCCACGGTCTCCATGATGGTGACACCGTTTCCTCCTCCTCCAGCCCCAGTCTGTAGGTGACCCCAGGCCAGGCCTTGGCCTCCCACGTGTCCCAGATGAGCTCATCACCGCCCCTGGGCTGGCCCTGCTCCTGCCCAGGTGTGTGCCCTGAGCTGGCCCACACAGCGCTCCCGCCCCCTCCCTCCTGGACTTGCGCACTCGGGTCTAAGTTCAGGTCCCAGGTGCGAATGCTGGGACCTCAGACGAGCCCCTTGGTTTCTCTGAGCCTACGTGTTTTTCCTTTCTGTGAAAACACCCAACAGTGTGATTTAATGGCGTGCATACTGAGACGTCCCGGCTGGGTCTCCTGTCAGGCGTGGCCCAGGCCAGGGCCTCCATCACCTGTCCCTCTGTCTCCACTCTGCTCAGCTGCTCTCTCGTGCCCGGGCTGGGCCATGGTCCATGCTGCCATGCAGGTGTCCTCCGTGTCATGGGAGCTGGCTTTGGGGGCTTCAGGGTCCATGGCACGGGGCGCAAGTTCCAAAAGAGGGGTGCTCCCAGGGTCCCTATGTCCTGCCTCCCAAGGGGACACAGCTGGGTTCGCGTGGGTCTCATGACCATGCCCTGCACTCGTGGCTCTTGGCCAGGAGGGGGGCCGAGTGCCCCAGCTGTGCCCAAGGGACAGGCAGGGCGCTGGGTCACTGGTTGGCAGTCCCAGCAGAACCCCCCCCAAAGAACAGGGGCGCTGCTCCCCCAAGAGGGCAGCCATGAGCCTGGGGTTTCTAATCTCTAAGACAGCAGTTCTGAGAAATACCTGCCTCACAGGGGTGCTGGGATGTGACAGTTCAAAGTGAGTCTCATGACCTGGCCCTGAGCAACAGTGAGTCCTCCAAAAATGACAGTCACTTCACGGATGCACTGTCCACCATGCAGCCGGGGTGTCCAGTGTGTGTGTGGGGGGGGGGGCACGGAGAACATAAGTTCTGTGATGTCAGTGATTTATTTAAAAACAATAAAACAAAAAAATCCTTGTAGCAGCGGAATAAAGTGCAAACTGGCACTAGCGACCCTTTAGGGCAGGACCCTCCCCGGTCCCGCGTGTGTCCCCCACTCCGGGCAGGCCTCGCCCCCACCCGCTGGCCACGGGCACCCAGGCCTCTCCCCGCGTCGGTGCTGACCGTCGGACGCGCTCAGGCCATGCAGCCTCTCCGCCAGCCCGCGGAGAGAGCCCTCCTGCCCCAGGAGAGGCCCGTGCTGCAGCCGAGGGCCCGGCCAGGGCAGGGACTGGGGGGACAGCGCCCAGAGTCCTCTCTGAGTGTGGGCCGGGGGAGGTGAAGGGCCCTGTCCTCTACCCATCCCGCCATCTCCGCCCGCCCGCCCGGGGCCTGTGGGGGAAGCAGAGCTTCACTGGGAACGGCCATTAGAGGGACACTTGCACGTTGTGTGGGCAGAGGGAGAGAGTACGACAGAGGGTCGGAAGAGTAGATGCAGCACTTGGGGTCCCCGAAGCAGCTGCTGGGGTGCAGCGGCGGGGACGGTGCTCTGGGCAGAATCCTCTACAACAGGGTAAAGGCCCCGGGGACAGACCGGGGCCGGACCGACCTGAGGGCCACAGCAAGAATTCCTTCCTTTATTCTAGGAGCAGTGAGGAGCCACCAAGGGATGTTTAAAAGGGGGTGACGTCCCGTTTGTGTTTGGGGGTTCCCTTGGGCTGCCAGGTGGAGATGGGTGGGAGAAAGGGGGGAGTGAAGTAGAGAGAACGTCGGTGGGGGGATGCAGAGGTGGGGGGGCACGGACTCAGTGACGCATCAGACAGCCGGGAGGTGAAGGCAGTGAGAGAAAGGGGGTGTCAAGGTGACTGTCAGGCTGCAGGCTCCAGTCACTTGGGGGCTGCTGATGAGTCAGGCTGGGCTCTCTGGACGTTAGGTTCCATTCCTTTTCACCCAGAAGAACCCACCTCCCCCCCTCCGTGCATACCCCCTCCCCGCCTCCTGCACCCCCATCCCCTGTGGCCCTGCACCTGACCCCATGGGGCGGCCAGCGCCCAGGCCTGCCCTGCCCACAGCCTCTCCTCTCCCATCTGGCTGCCAGCTTGCTCTGAGCTCCTGCCAGTCCATCTGCCTGCCTGGCTCTTTCTGGACCGGGGATGCTGAGAAGAGGCCGATTGCTCTGTCCCAGGAGGCCCCAGAGTGCTAGAACGGGGTCTCCCATGCCAGACTGGGGGTTCCTTGCGGGCAGCAGCTGTGTCCCTTGTCCCTTCGTAGACTGGGACTCCCGGAGGGCAGGCCCCTCCCCTTGGCTCTGATGCTCCAGAACTTCCCGCCTGGCAGCTGAGAAGACAGGGAAGTCAGTGTCCCAGGCGGGCGATGGCATCAGGGAGGGGCCGCCTCGCCCAGTCTGCGGGCCCAGCCCGTGAGAAAGTCCCTTCAGCTCCCCGCCCACCCCCAGGGCCCTCGCGGCTCCTCTTCCGTTACCTGGGCCTGCATTACTCAGCAGGGCGTTCAGGAGGAGAGGCTCAGGGAACCCCAACCCCAGCCTACTTCCCCAAAGTCCTGTGAGATGTCCGGGGGCCGCTTCTCTGAAGTCTAAACTTCTCAGGAGTTGGAGAGGTAGCAGGAGGCCTGGGCACTGAGCCCCGCCGCCCTGGGACAGCAGGGGGACAGACAGCAGGGCATGTGTATTGTCCCCTGGGCTTGGGGGCTGACATACACGGCAGGGGCACTGACAGGCCTGTGGGAGGGTCTGGGCCAACACGTTTTGGAAACTGAGGTCTACACACATGCACACACACGTGCACACACAAACACATGCACACACGTACACACTCATGCACACACACAAGCATGCACGCACACACACAACACGTGCACACATGCGCACACGCATGCGCACATGCATACACACACACAAACACATGCACTCGTGCGTGCACACACATGCACACACATACACACATGCGTGTGCACACATGCACACACACCCAGGACATGAGCTTGGAGCTGAGCAGATGGCCTAGTGATGCCACAACCAAGAGACTGAGCCGAGTGGAGATCAGAGAGGAGAAACCCTGGGGGGGGGGGTGGCTGGGGCCTAGGTGCCTCTGAGGCCCCTGAACCCGAGGGGATGCCACGTGGCAGGCAGAAGAATCAAGTCACAGCAGCCCACCAGGTAGGGGCTGGCAGACATGGGGCCAAAGAGGGCTGGGGGAGAGAGAGGGGGCGGGAGAGAGGGCAATGGGGAGGGAGAGAGGGGGAGCGGGAGGGAGAAGGACAGGAAGTGAGGGGACTGCGGCATCAGGACACAGCAGCTGGGGGGCATCCAGATCAGAGAGGAGGAGGGGTGGAAAGGGAAGAAAGGGCCCCAGGGGTGAGGGTCAGAGGAGAGGGGGCGTGCCGGTCAGGCCCCCTGACCCCGGGCCCCAACAAAGGGCTGCCTCAGGACTGCCACAGGCACAAAATGGATGGGACTGGGGCCACCAAGCCCTTTGTGGAGGGGGATGAAAGGGAGCAGGCTCTGAAGAGAGTCCTCCAGGGTCCCCCACCTCTGGCTGGCTCCCCACCCCCGCCCCGCGGTGACCTCAGGAGCCTTCAAGTGTTACTGGAGGTGGGGGGAGGGGGGTCCGGGGGAGAGGTTTGGGAGCAGATGTGTTTCTCCTGGCTGGGCCAGTTGTACCCAAGAAAGATGGGGGACAGAGTCGACGGATGGGGGGCCTGGGGGTTCCCTCAGTCTATACAGAAAGGGAGTCAGTCTTGTGCCTCCAGAAGCCCCAGCGCAGGCGGCTGAGACTGCTGTCCCCGCGTGAGGGCCGGGTCCCCTGGCCGAACCCTGTCCCCGATGCCCTCCTGACCCCTTGGCACCTGCCTGCCCCTGGCCCCTTGGCGCTGCCAGCCGAGGAACCAGTTCTGTTCCTGCCCAGGATAAGGATCTCGGGCTGGGCCGTCCCAGCAGCGCAGAAACCTGGCAGGCTGACAGGGCCCCCGCCCCCCACCCCGCCCCGCGGGCGGCCAAGACGCCCCGCCGAGGGCCACGCCCACCGAGGCCACGCCCCTTCCTCGCCGTCGCCCCCCACCCCCGTCCCGCACCACCTTCCCCAGCCCCTGGGCGGACCCCCTTGCCGTCTACTCCTACTGTCCCCCTGCTTCAGGGTGAACTCTGTGGCTCTTCCAGAGGTGGGGGACCTGGGGGCGCCCCCTCTTCCGGCTCTAGCCGGGGAGCGTCGGAGCCCCTTCTCTCCGGGCAACGCCTGGGCCCCCCAGAGCACCTTGCCCAGCCCCACGCCCACGGCAGGAGTTGTTCCCCGCAGAAGAGCCTCCTAGGAGGCAGGGTGGTGGTCCCTTGGCTTTGCCCCTGGGTGTCCCAGGAACCGGGTCTCTCCCCGCCCCCCAACCACGGTTCCCACCGGGATGCATTGCCCGAACCCCTGTGCCCCTCCCCTGGGCTCCCCGCAGCGCCCCGATGATGGCTCCCGCAGCAGCGTCAGCCCCTGCACCTCACTGGCCCTGAAGGCAGTGGGTGAGAGACGGCTGACCCCACCTAACCCCGGCCCTGGTCCCCCCAGGACGTTAGGGTCCCTTTCTCATCCCGTGGCGCTGCAGCTCCCCCACTCCTCCAACTAGAGGGGACTTCCAAAGGTCACCTCCTCTCTTCCTGTCTCCTCCTCTGATGTCTGCCTGACCTCTGCCCCTGCCCCGCGCCCCAGCACCCCGACTGCCCCTCGTTCGGGCCCGGCCAGCCTCTCCCCACTTCCCCCAGGGGTCCGGCCCCCCAGCTCCCGCCCCCGCGCCCCGAGGTGAGCAGGTGTGTCAGGCCAGGCCCGGATTCAAGTCGGTGACTCAGGCTGACAGCTGCTGTCCTCCGCCGCCGCCGCCGCCGCCAGCCCTCCCTCCGGGCCGCCCGAGCTGGAATCCTAGAAGCCAGGAATTCTAGAACCAGAGAACAGTCTCCGAGAAGGAAGGGCCCTGGGGACCCTGCCTCCTCTTTGTAGGAGAGGAGACTGAGGACCAGAGCGCGTGGCCCACCTCGGGGGTCCCTCTGGGGGCAGGGACATCCCTAGGAACCGGCCGGGGCTGCCCGGGCTCAGGGCAGAGCGGCGAGATGGACCCCCTCCCCTGCCGTTGCCTTCCTCCTGGCCCCGCCCCTCAGCGGCATCTATCCCCCGATTGGGAGGCCAAGACAGGTGGGGGGCCCTCCAGGCTCAGGGTTTCAGCGGGAGCCTAGAGTAGGGGGACCACGTCTGGGGGAGGGACACCGGAGGACACTCCTGTGTCAGAGTCCCGACCCAGTCCCCAGCCCCCCTCTGCCCACCAGGGACGTGCTTGAGGGTAAGGAGACCCAGGCCACACTGGGTACGGGTGGCATCACTGATTTCAGGGGCGCCCACCAAGGCAGGACCCGGGTCCAGGCCAGCCTTGGGCGGACGGGGAGCATTTATTCCCCATTAACGTTTAGGGAGCATCCGCTCTGCGCAGACTCTGTGGGGAGCAGGGCCGACGCCGCGAGATGAAATGCTTCCTGAGCTCCTACTGGGTGACAGCCCGCACTGTCCCCCCCGAGTCGCAGAGCCGGGATGAGACGCCGGCAGCAAGCTCGGTGGACATGGTGCGGAGGGGGCGCCGCTCCGCCGTCCTCGGGCAGCTCGGGTCGGCCCCAGCCCTTCCCCACGGCCGCGCACAGACGCTCAATCTCTCAGTGAGACTTTCCTGTAATTGTCCTTCTGTCATCGCAGGCCGACGCCGGAGCCGGCCAAGGGCCGTGGAAACAGCCGCAGAAATGCGGGCTCACCCTGTCTGGCGGCCGAGGCCGGGGACCGAGCAGGGGAGGAGGGCTGGCACCCCCGCCCCACCCCCCACCCCGCCGCGGACCCCGGGGAAGTCCTTCCTGCGGGCTAACCCGGGTGCCTCCCTCTGCAGCGTCCGGGCCCGGGACCCAGAAGACAGGCTCCATTCCCTCCAGCGGCTTCGGGGACCAGGAGGGGGCGGGGGGGGGGGAGCGTGGGCGGACCCAGGTGGGAGCACTTTCTCCGCCCCTCTCCCGCTCGCACAGCTCTTTCCGTCCCCTCCTCTCCACCCCTCACTCTCGCCCCTTCCCTGCGCTCTCCGCAGTCCCCACTCCAGCTCCTGGCTGGGCGCCAGCATTGTCCTGCCTGGCTCCCCTCTGCCCGCCCTCCCCCCAGCCCGTGGGGTGCCGCAGGCCCAGGCCCTGCAGCAGTAGCCCCAGGCTGGGGGGTGGGGGAACTATTTGCGGCGCATCCTCTCGCTTCCCCCGCATTCTGTCCTCTAGTCCCCCCTGACGGCCTCCACCCCAACATAGAAACGGGGGAGCTTGGGTTACTCAGGGCCCCCGGTTATTTTTAATGCCACCAGCTCAGAGATAAATATACCTCCCCTCCCCCCAGCTGCCCTGGACAGACCAACACAGCCCCCCCCCCCGCAGATTCCTTCCTTCTCCCACCATTCATCCAACATCCTCAGACCTGACTCACCTCCAATCCTCCTCACATTCCCTCTTCTCTCCTCGTGGGTCCCCCTCGGCAGACGGCTCGACCCCACAAGTCCCACAGATGAGGTGGGAGGTGTCCTGCCCCCACCTCGTGTCTTCCTGAGACATCACATCCAGCAAAGGTCATCCCTGGGTGACCAGGACCCCCGGGGGGGGGGGACGCAGAGCCCTGGAAAAGAGGCTGGACGGAGCCGCTCCTCTCCTGCAGGGCCTGACTCCTGGGCCCCGCTCCCGCGTGGCCAGCGGACGCGCTGGTGTGGAGAGCCCACGTATCCCACTCCCCTCCTCCTTGACCCCACGATGCAGGCAACTTCCCCCTGGAATTACCTGCCAGGCCTTCTGCTTTGTCCCAAAGAACCGTCTTTAGGACCGGCAGTTCTCTAGGGAGAACGGGAGAGGGACCTGGGATCGGGACATGTTGTTCTATCTTGAACAGTTGGAGCCCCCAGGGATTGAAGAAGTCACCAAGATCCACTAGGATGGCGCCTACCATGAATCACCCCTGCAGTGGGCAGCGGGCCTGGGCTCCGTGCCCGGGCGAGCGCGTCCTCTGGTGGCCGCCAGCTCCGTGCGCAGCCTAGTCTGGCGCCCACCTCCCTCGGGCTGGCCCCCGGCCCTGCACCACGTACCCGGCCGGCCTGGCCGAGCTTCCGGCATCCACAGAAGAAAAGTCTGGGCCTTTCAGACACGTACGGCGACCCCCGCCTCCACTGGGCATTTGTTTGCCACGATTTCACATCCTCTGTCACTAACGAATTCTGTTAGGCCCAGCGGCGTGCGTCGCGCGCCACCCCCTTGCGTCTCCTTCCTCTCCCGCTCGTCCCCGCCTTTACTGTTACCGTGATTTCGCCGTTCCAACGTGTTTTCGCTACACGTGTGCGTGTCTGCCAGGCGCGTTCTTTTGCAGGGCTTTAGAGAAACGCCATCTGCTGGCGTAGTCCCCTTCTCCGCACGACGTCCTCGGGCCTCATCGGGCGGCCTCCGCAGCTGTGCGGCGTGAACACAGCTCAGATGGTGAAAAATCCAGCAACCTGGCAATGCCCAGACCACCGCAGCGGTGGGCACGCTTCCCTGCCGGGTCGCCTGGGACCGCCCCCCTGCCCCCATCACCACCCTCCTTCCCAGAGAGACGAGGTGCAGACTAGCTGTGTGACCTTGGGCAGGTTACTTAACCTCTCTGAGTTGTTTCCCCAGGTAGGAAACCGTGGATGACAGTGATGACATATTACCTGCCTCACGACTCAATCGTTGGAACTTTAAACAAAAAAATAATCCCCGGTTCCCAGCGGACGTCACTTTTCTTGAGGCAACAGCGTCCCCTGGTGCCCACGCCCCGCTGCAGCCCCTGCTACATGCTGCAGGGTGGAGGCGCCTGCTTCTTTGCAGGTTGCTCATGGAACCCATAGACTCAGAGGGACATTTCATCGTCTGTGCCTGTACCCCCGCTGTCTGGACAACCTCCTTCACGATCGAGGGCCTCCCTTATCCGCCCACCGTGCATCATCCTTCTAAACTGGAGCCCCAGCCCTCATACCTTCCCATGCTACTGCCACCCCTCCGTCTCTGGGGATGAGCCACATGTGTGGGGTCTTCCCTGTCCACTTCCTTCACCCCAACATCTCTTTCTGGAATTGATGCATCCTAAATCACCTCACTTCTGTAGGTTGGGGCCCCATCACCATGAACCTCCTGGCTGGCCATCCGGCCCACCTCCCCCACCTCCCCCAACCCCCTGCAGTGATCTCTCTAAGGTGCAGATCTGACCACGTCACCCTTCCTTCAATTCAAGCTAAAACCTCAATGCCCTGCTGTGGACAAGAAGGAAAGGAGCAGGCAGCAAGGCCAGCCCCACCTCCTTCCCGTGGGGACACAGAACATGAAGAGGGGAGCGTCTCTGCCTCCAAGCCTCCCTCATGTGGACGGAGAAAAGCAGGACAAAGCCGGGTCCTCAGGGGCCACTGGACTTCCCGGGAGGGGCCCCGAGCCTCTCTCGGCTCTGCTGGTCACTTCCTATCAGCTCACGCACACAGCCTCTTCACACTGCACCAGCCTCCCCTCACCACGACTGGGGTACGGCCTGGCGACTTGTTTAGGATGTGCACGGTATCAGAGGCTGTTCGGGCTAGTTCTGGGGCTTCGCTGCAATCCTGATCCCTGGAAAAGGCTCCGAAAGTCTTCGTCAAACGTCCTTCCGAGTTCCCTCCCCCCCAAGTTTTCCTCCTCTGGTGTCGACTGCAACCCGTGAAGTTCTGTCTTTAAGTACAGTGTCCAGAACTGTACTTCAGGGCTGGGGGGCGGTGGGACTGTCACCTCCGCTGGTGGTAGTCACTCATACCTTCAGGCAGCCACCTCCCCGTGCTGGTTCCTAAGGACGAGCCTGTGGTCTGCTACCCCCGCCCCCCAGCCTTCCTCACTAGAGATGCTCTACTCTTCCTTTTTAGGCTGTTGTGGTTGCTTAAGCCCCACAGAGAATTTTACAGTTATCCCTATGCAATGTCATCTGTTCCTTTTTTCCTACTCTGTCAAACCTCACTCCCAGTTTTTGCATAATCGATAGATTTGATATGTACAGCTTCTATGTTTTCATTCGCGTCTTTAATAAAAACTCCTAACAGTCGGGACCAAGGACAGAATGTGGTGGGACAGTCCACAAGGCTCTTCTCGGCTTGCTCATGGCCACCTCTGGGGATGGCTGCTGTGTCCTGGGCCCAGGGACATGGGAAGTGCAGCCACAGACCTCACAGGAACCCCTGCAGTCCCGTGGAGCCCGGCGGAGCAGAGGCCACCTGGCCACCTGTGCCTGTTGAGTGGCAGTCGGTCCCCGTGCAGGAACTCGCTTTTCTCCACCTCTCATTGCTTCAAATGCCCATGACCTTCTTCGGATCGGCTAAGAAGGCTGCATCCCACCTCCTCCTGCCTCGGGACAGCCACCTCTGCTCCCACACGCCAGGCCACCTCCGGCCCCCATGATCTCCAGAACTCACCCAAGTGCTCAGGGGAGGAGCGTTTGCTCCAGCTTAATGGCTTCCGTGGTGTTGGTCCCCAGAAAGTGTTTGTGCAAACACCTCCCACAGCTGGTCGTGTTTGAGCCTCAGAACAAACGTGTGGGGAAGGGTGAGTATTAACCTCCTTCACCAGATAAACTGAGAAGTTCTGTGATTCGCCCAAGGTCACTCAGCTAGAAAGGTCAAAGGTCAGACCCACTTCTCTTTGCATGAGACACAGTGCCAAGTGTCTCCCTACGGCGTGAGAGTGAGGGGCCCAGGAGAGGAAGTCACCTTCCATGTCATCCCACCTCTCCACAGGACCCCCTTAAGGATCCCAGGGGAGCCCAAGTGTTCAGCGTCTCTCTTCGCATAGCGAGGAGGTAAAAGACCCTGGTCAGCTCTCCTGGACACCAGTCTTGGGGCCCCCACTGCCCAAACATAACAGCAGGGTTTGTGAGGTGATGTGAGGCCCCCGCGGGTGCGCCTGGCCTCCAGTCCATGTATTGGTGGTGAATCCAAAGCCCAGCTGGCCTGGGGACGGTGGGCACGGCCTCTC
Source organism: Lyroderma lyra (assembly GCA_004026885.1). Taxonomy (NCBI): domain Eukaryota; kingdom Metazoa; phylum Chordata; class Mammalia; order Chiroptera; family Megadermatidae; genus Lyroderma; species Lyroderma lyra. The sequence goes on along the minus strand of PVJL010019707.1, from coordinate 966 downwards.
TGTCACTGACCTTGCCGTGGACCCCCACGGAAAGCCCTCTCCAGTCGCTGTGCCACCCCCCAGGTCTCTGCCGACACCTTGGGAGCTGTCTGAGTGACGTAATAATCTTACTATGTCCACCCCTGTGGACTGTGGGCACCCACAACTGCTGCCCTCCTCCAGGGCTGGGACACAGTGCTGACACGTAGTAGGTGCACCATTAACACTGGGAGAGCTACATGAATGTGAGCAGACATTTCTCCTCCAAGACCCGCTCGGTCTCCTTATCCCTGTGGCCCAGCCTCCCCGTTTCTGTGTACACCCCAAACCGTCCCTGTCCCTCACGACCCTGCTCCAGGACCCTTCCTCCAGAAGGCCTTCCCAACTACTCCTGCCTCAGTGAGCTGTCCACTTCCCGAAATGCAGACCCATCAGCCAGATGATGTAAGGACACGGTGAGGATGAGATGTGGCCCGTCCCAAAGGCTCCAGGAGCCTGGGCGCCTTGGACACGGGAAAGAGATGCTTCCTTGGGCTGGCGCTTCTTGGCCCTGCCCACCAGGGGGTGCCCTCTGCCCAAAAGTCCCTGCCGCCTGGGCCAGGATGGGGCGCCTTTCCCTGGGACCTGGGGGGACGTGAGCCTCCGGGCCGGCCGTGGAAGGACGGAGTAAGGACCCTTCCGTTTCCTGATGGAGACTGAGGCAATAGGGTGTGTGTGCGCGCGCGCGGGGAGTCTCCCAACACAATGTACCTGTCCTTTTCCATTTGTTTTTACTTCTCTCTGCAATGCTGCCTCCTTCCAGTCTTCCAGGCGGGCGAGCGTGTGCTGTCTACGAAGACGCGCCCACGTCTACCTGTGCCGCGGTCCGTGAGCGCTCCATCATGGCTCCCATTTGACGGATGAAGAAACTGAGTCCTGGAGTCAGAAAGGGATTCCCTTCCTGGGAGCGCTGGACAGCGATCCCCGTGTCCCCGCCCTAAAATCCCC
>PVJL010019706.1:0-13381 GCA_004026885.1 Lyroderma lyra | reverse complement strand
GGTGTCTGTGGGGGAGGCTGAGGAGGGGGGCAGTTGGTGGTGGTGCTGTTACTCAGGCACGTTTGAGGCCTTTGCTCACCCAATAGTCTTGACTAAACCACTTACTCTGCCTGTGGCCTCCCAGACAGTTCTGTGCTTCCGTGGGAGTCAGGCATGTCCTCCACGGGGCACAACGTGCAGCGGAGCTTCCAGCCTCGGTGAGTGGCGCTGTCTAAGGAGCTACGTCTGAAGCCTTTTCAGCTCCTTACGGGGCTTCACAAGTCAAAGATCTCATTACCTGGGTAAAGCGATGGGGTTGGCTTCCTCCACCAGACGGAGAGTCAATCCGTTTGTCTGTCTGATGCTCTGGGATGCCTGGAATATAACACATTCCTCCCTCTGCAGTCAAGCCTACGCTGGACCAAATTCCTCATTTTTTAGTGCAGATACTGATCATTAGACGGAGTTAGAGCAGAAGCCTCTGAAACAGAAGGGTCTTTTTCAGAGCCACTTTGTCAGAAAAGCTAGCAGACAGGTAAATGCAATTCAATGGGGACGCACTAATTCTCCAGAAAAGATGAGGACGAGTGGGACGGACTTCAGCTCACGCTGTCGGGTGTTGCTAGGGTGGGCCGCAGTCAGGACTGTGAGCGGAGATCATGTAAATAGTCCTCCTGGCGTAGCAGTGAGAGGGCTGATTGCTGCTGAGAAGTCAAGGACAGTTGAGGCCAGGGTGTGAGGCAGTGTCTTTGCAGATAAGGGGAGCCAGCCGCTGGCCCAGCGCCTAACGCTGGGAGCCTTTAATTACCGCGATACCGGTATTGATTGGGATAACTGCGGACTGCAGGCCAGGGGCGGCTGGCGGGGGGAGGGCAGGACTGTTTTTTTAAGCAGGTTATTGAACTGCCTGCATGCTTGTGGGCGATTCCAGCTCTAATCCTAGGAAATTGGAGGAGCCCAGGGGGAGTAGAAATGCGATGAGACCTTGACTGATGAGAGGTTCCCTTACAGGTGATTTATGGTGGGGAAAACATAAACACAGACCAGGTCAAAAAGGGCCCGAAAGGATTAAAAGTTAAAGGAGCACCTGCAAGTCACTGACTGGGGAACAACTTTAAAGGGATGCGGCATTAAAAACAGCCCCATGCCACCAGACGTCCCAGGCACAGCCCAGGGTAAGTGGCGGGGTGGGGGGAGGACGCGCCCCATGAGCTCATGAGTGACGTTCTGTTGTCCACCTACGTCAGCAATGAAGTTCACTGCTGTTTAGGGAGAAGAAATTTCCTCATAGCCAAGATGGACCACCCTGTGGTGACGGCCTGATTAAAAAGTAGGTTGCTGGGGAAAGGGATTCTGAGATGCTCTGGTGACTGGAGAGGTTAAGCAGCCCAAGGTCAAACGCAGACTCTTACTTGTTGGCGTAACGCACGCCGTGGGACTGACCTTGTACCTGCTGAGGGCTGTGCACGTGGGAACGAGGCTGACGTGCTTCCAGGTGGCAAACACGACAGCTGGAACCAGGCTCCCGGGAGTAGGGCCGGCTCCACTGCGTTCCAGTGGCTGGGTGGACTTGGGGGGCTCCAGGGCCCTGCCCTCCTTCGCTGTGCACGTCTGTGAGACAGAGTAACGGTGGTTATCTCCCAGTATCGCAGTGGGGAGTTGCTAAGTTAACGTCTGAGGTGTTTAGGATGCAGCTTGTATCATATGAAGCAGGAAAGAGGCCTTTGATACAAAAATAACCAGCCACATTGATACTTGTGATAAGACACCATCAACACTGGCTGAGCTCCCCGAATAAATGCTTAATTTGCACTTTCTCAGATAACGGAGGAGATGACTGGGTACTGACCAAGTTTGGCAATTAATCCCTTTATGCTCAAATAGCTGGTTCACTTATTCAGGAGTGTGTACTGCAAACCCCCCACATATGAACCACACTTTCCTCTGTCTACCCTGTAAAAAGAAAAAATCCTCTATGTGTGCATTTTATATTTACTCAATATGGGTTAAATATGTTTTTCAAATTTTAAATCATGAATAAAAATGAGTTATTACTGAACACCAGCATCAGCTTATAGGTATAACAGATAACCTCTTAGCATCCGTTATTATAGCCACTGATAAAAAATACAAGCTTACACCCACTAACTCCAAATAGCTTATTTTGGCTCAAAGCAGGGATAAATTTCCTATAATCACCAACATAACATTTGTAAGATCCATAAAGGCACTTTTAAAAATGTTAATGATGATTAACCACATTAAGAGTAAGCTTTCTACTCACCACACACAGAATCATATTGCAAACAAAAACGTATTCACCCAAAAATGTGAGGGACAGCACAGTTAATTAAAACAGACATTGCTTTTTTCTTTTTTGTACAGATTTCAGAATGTCTGGGGTATTCACTATGATTTTATTTCTAACGTCAAAACTCACTTCCTTAAATAATTTTATATTCATAGTTTTGTTTTTTTCTTAAGGGAGCCCTGCTCCACTTAGGATGTTCACTCACCGTAAGAACCGGGCCCAGCCCTGAAGAACCCAGGTGATGTGAAAGCAGACGTGTAATTATTGGAAGAACAGGCGTTGACAAGCTGTCACCTGCACTAACACGGGCAGTGGGGCGGATGACACCGCAGCTCTCACCACAGGACAGAGCTGAGACGCTGAGGCAGAGACCGACTGTGATGCCTGTACCACTTGGCCCTGCGCAGACAGTTTGCTGTTCCCTGTGACAAAAAGGGACTGGGTCACCACCGACACACACACCCTCATTTTGGGAGTGTCAGCTGTTAATACTTTAATATAACAACATTTAAACATTTTAAAGAAACATGCCTCATTATACTTTAGATTTCTTTAAAGGGAAAAAAATATAAAATTGCTTTTTCTCTATATCCTTAGATATCAGTTAGAATTCATCTCATACTGTCTTATATTGAAATCACATGTAATTGCTAATTTAAATTTTCTTCATTCAATAATTTTTTATCAATTAAAATTTACTTTGTACTTTTGCTTTGAGTATCACTAGTTAGTAAAATTATATAGGTTTCAAGTGTACAATTCTGTAGTACATCATCTGCATATTACTTTGGGTGCTCACCACCCCGAGTAAGAACTGACTCTGGGTGTAACTTTTATAGTCAAGAGCACTGAGCCAAACATGAATATTTATATAACAAGTCTATTTCTTAGGTTTATCACATGTCTAATATGTTATATTAGAATAAAATACACATTTTAACTGGAAATTTTGTTTCTAAGGCATAAAATCCCCACCCCCATCCCCAACCTTGTAACCTTGGTTATTTATAGTACTTGATAGATTGTTTCTCTGCCTGGGTATTTATCTGCCTGGGTATTTATGGGAATGAAATCTTTGTTTTTTTAAAGTAGTATTTGACACTTTGCTGTTTTAGCATGTTAAGTAGAGGTGTTTCTTTTGTTTTCCAGTAGGTGGTGCCAAAGAGCAATTTTCATTTCCTCTTGCCTGCACGACTGGGGCTTCCTGGATCTCTGTGGGACCCTGTGGACTTGGCCATGGAAAATGCCCCATAGTCCCTGGGGAGGTGGGTGTCCCCTCTGACCAGACCACCTCAGTCTCAGGGCTCCACTCCCATGAAGGGATGTGGTGGGCGATGAGGCTCCACCGGTAGTTGGACGCTGCCAGCAGTACTATGCTGGGGTGTCCCAGGTGCCTCCACAAGCTCTGCTGCTCGGGGTGGTGGAGGGGCTGGGCGGAGGTTGGATCACATGTTTGCTCCTTTGCTGGTAATGGCAGCTGCCACTCCTGTGTACCTCTGCCCTGCCACTGGGTTTATTTAGTGCAGTGCGTGCTGGCCGCCCAGGCAGGGATGTTGACTACCCACTGTGTGTGCAGGAACTTGACATCTCCCTGCCACAGCCCGTGGGGCGCAGGGAGCTCGGGCCGCATCTGGGGCCTGGTCTCAGTTCCTCCTCCCCTGTTCTCTCACCTTCAGATGTCTCAGTGCGAAGGTCCTTCACGTGTGTTTGTGTGCTGAACAGGAATCCTCTGTTGAATTACAGCTGCTCAACTTGTTGTGACTTCAGGGGAACAGACCTGGAGGTCCTTTCATACCACCATGCTGATGGCACAGGAGTCACTTTCTTTAGCTAAGTATGTTCAGTGATCTTATGTAGCTCAAATCTCAGCTTCCCCAGCAGTGTCAGTCCCAGGGCACCTGGTGCTGGCCACAGCTGATAGCTCCTTGCTCAGATGAGAAAGAATCAGGGGCTCCCGGATCAAGAGCAGCTTTGGGGATTTTGTTGGACAGCTGTGGCTGTTGCAGTGGATTCTGCATTATCTTCAAGAATTAAGGGGAGGTTCCTGATGTAGCTTAATTTTCACTTCCTCCTAGCCACAGTGAAGTGATCTACAAAAGAAAGCAATTTTTGAGTCATGAATGCCTTCTGCTAATTGCTATCTGAGCCTGTGGCTTAGGACTGGAAAGATGACAGCCATGGAGGCCAATTTTTAAGGGCCTGTAGACTGCCCAGGTGGTTTCACTGGGTTACCTGGCCTTGTTTTCCTGTCTTTATACAGAGCCTAGAAGCAAGCTTCCCTAGTTGGGGCTATTGACCACAGATAGGAAATGAACCCCCAAGATTAGGGATTCTGACACAAAACAGGGGGCTAAGATTGTTCCAGCAATGTTGAGGCAATGGAAATAAGGGAGAAGCTGTGATGAGCAAAACTACAGAATCACAAGTCTCATGGCAAAGGGGGTTGGATAGCCCCCTTTACAAGGGTCTGAGATAAGGTGAACAAAGGCATCTTTCCAGGCCAGAATAAGGGAACACAATGTAGAAAAGAATCATAAAGACCTCCATGATGTAAGAATGAGGAAATGGATGGTCAGAGATGGAAGGAGGAATGGAAAGACACGTTCTTGGTCTGACATACTGGGAGGAAGCCATCTGTATGGATGTTACCTACTTCTCTTCCTGGTCAGTTTGATTTTGAAGGTGCCAGTGTTTACACAGGACCAGCCGTCAGGTAGGGCCTTCTTCAGTTGTGAAGTATGGTCCCAAAGTTTGACACTGTAATTTGGCAGCACTATCAGTGGTCTAGAGTACTTGGTAGGGTCCTTTCCATGAACCACTTTTGCAAAATCATCAGAATAACTGTCTGAAAATGACAAAAGGCTTAAAAATGCCCATGGTTAAATTCTGGTGAGAGTTCATCTAGTGGGAAAATTAGTTATTTCTGTAGCATTTAAACAACAATTTAAAGTAGAAATTGGACAATGAGAGAGTATTGTCAAATTTCTATGAACTTCAAATAATTTCTAGAAATTCTAAGTTATTAACCTATATCCACATATATAACTTAAGGTTAACTGTCACTTACCTGACAATACTACCTATGTAACTTAACATACATAAAGCTAATGTAGCATCTCTTTTTTGCAAGGTGAGATATAAATCCTTCGAGATTTTTCTAGGGGTCCTCAGGGAAATCTCAAAGTTAGTTTGAAATCAACAAGATTCCATTTAGAATATGATTGTGGGAAAATGTCAAAAGCTTTGAGCATTTGATTAAACAGTATTACAGATCATTATAAAACAATACTTATCTATTTAACCAAGGTGACAAAGAAGATGTTAAAGGTGAATATAGAAGCTTACATAACTGTAAACAAAACTTAGCTCTCTTAATATTGAAAAGACTGAGTTATTTTAAGTAATCAGAGACCTGATAAAGACAATATGAAACACTCCAGGTAATTTGGGTAAGACACGAAATCTTTGCTATCCCAGTCCACCTTTGGTTACAATGTATTAAGAGCAGATCAATAATCTAAGAAAACTTTGTCCTTGCAATGAAGAGAAAACCAAATTCTAACTTTGCATCAGTGTCCTTTTGTTATTAAAACTTGTTCTTTAAACCTTAAATAAATCCATCCAATCTTAGCTTGACCACAAATAAAATTTCTTTCCTAAGTTTCCTTTTCCACAAATCTCCTAGTTTTTAATATCTATTCAGATTTTTGTCCTTTTTCTTCTTTTTCTCATTCTGGAACAAGGAATTACTTTACTTTCCCTAACAACTTCACACACACAGCTGTTTCCTTTCACACTTATGTCTAAGTACTTTTAATTATGTCTAAGTACTTTTAATTATTAATATATAAAGTTGACACTTGAATAATGTGGGGGTTAGGGAATCCAACTGCCCACAGAAATGAAAATGTGCATGTAACCTGTTGGCTGGCCCTCTGCAGACTTGGATTTCTATGTGACAGAGTTTGACCTTGAGAAATGCAGGTTTACATTTCACCTGTCAACTGAACATGGAGGGCCAACTGAAAAAAATCTGGTCTAAGTGGACCCATAGTTCAAACCAACATTGTTCAAGAGTCAACTGTATGTTGATTAGTTTTTAAACCTTTAGAATCCTTAATTATGAAAACTAAGAAGCGAGCAATTGCATACTGTTACAGTAGCATTCTGTACCTTGGCAAATTTATAAATATACTTCATAATTTATAGAAACAGTCTTCATAATTTATAGAAACAGTCTTCCTCACTGTAAGTTTTCCACTGTGGAACAAAACATGTTTAACTTGTAGATCTAAATGTCTTTTGGCTCTCTTTTACAAAGAAACTAAAGAATATAATTGTATGTTCTATAAGGTTTCAGTTTTTTATCTTATTTGGAAGCGATCTAGATATTCAATGAATATCCATCATTTAGCTTATCTCAGAGTAACTCTTGAGCTTTCAAATTACCAAAAACATTTGAAAACTGTTTTAAGTAGACATACCACATAGCATAATTATCGCAGAAAAGGGTATTTATAAACTTACATCATTTAATTCACTTGTTCTTAACAATTATGTTTAGTCAGGAAAATTTCAGGAGACTTTAAACAGCTACCAGTTTCTCAAGTTATCTTTCTTGTTGACAAATTCTGTAACAGAGAAAACAAGAGCTTATTGGACTTTCAATAAATCTAGGTCAAATGAAAGTATTACATTTAATTCCAATAACTCTAAAGATATGCTAGTTTCAATTAAACCAATAAATGTAAACTAGATTTATCAGGGATTAGCCTAGATCTTGTGAACTTGAAAAATATTTTGAGTTAGTTTCTAAATTTCTGAGAGTATAATTTGAGTTATATAACCCTGTATGTCTTTAAGCCAATTAATCCAGTTCTATAACTAGAACAAATCATCTTAAAATTTACATGGAACCACAAAATACCCCAAATAGCCAAAGGAATCTTGAACATAATTGGAGGTTTCATGCTACCTGTTATCAAACTGTACTACAAGGCTATAGCAATCAAAACAGCATGGCACTGGCATAAAAAGATTAATGGAACAGAATAGAGGGCCCAGAAATAAACTCACACCTATATGGTCATTTAGTCTATGACAAAGCAAGCAAGAATGAGGCAAGAACATACACTGGGGTAAAGACAGTCTACTCAATAAATGATGCTGGGAAAAGTGAACAGATATAAGGTGTGATAAAATATGGTGAATGTTTAAAATTTTTATTATAGTAAAAGACACATGGCCATTAATCTACCTCAGAATACTCCCTTTTGCTTTGAACACACGTGTCCCATCATTCTTGCCACTTTCTGATGCAGTTCTGGAAGTCCTCTTTCGTCACTGTCCTTAGTTGTGCTGTCTGGTTGCCTCAATGTCCTGAATTAATTAAAAACATTTACCTTTCATGGTCATTTTGACTTTGGGGAAGAGCCAGGAGTCGCATGGTGCCAGATCCAGTGAATGAGGTGGATAAGGACACACCGTGATGTTTTTATTTGACAGAAATTTTCATGCCAGAAGCAACGTGACAAAGATCATATTGTCATAGAGGAGGAAGAAACTATTTGCCTATTTCTCAGGTCACTTTCTATGCACTTCGTTTTTTAAATGCTCTAAAATGCCCTTACAAGTACAGGGAAGGAACTAAGAAGGATAACCTGACAGTTATAGAAAGTGACGATGATGTAAATTACAGCATAGGGAATATGGTTAATTAATACTGTGGTAACAATGTAGGTACTAGACTCATTGGGGTGATCACTTCATAACATATAGGGCTGTCTGGAAAGTATCCAATCATGTAATACTAAAACTAGAGGCATCTATGGCTGGATTTTTTTTCTGGACAGCCCTGGTATAAATGTCTAACCACTATGTTGTACACTTGAACCTAATTAATATTGTATGTTAACTGTAATTGAAAACTAAATTTAAAAAAGCTCTTTAGGAACTCACACAATTAACAGAAAAAAAAATTCTTTTAGAAAACAGGCATAGAAATCTAAATAGACATTTCTCCAAAAAGCACAACAGGTACATGAAAGATGCTCAATGTCACTAATCATTAGGGAAATGCAAATCAGAACCACAATGAGGTATCGTGCCTGTCAGAATGCCTGTCATCAAGAAATCAAACAAAACAAGTGCTGGCAAGGATGTTAGAAAAGGGAACCCTCCTACACTTCCAGTGGGATTATAAATCAGTGAAGGCACTATGAAACCCGGCTTGGGGAATCCTCAAAGAATTAAAGGAGAGGTACCATACAATCCACTAGTTCCACTTCTGGCTATTTATCTGAAGAAAACCAAACACTAATTCAAACACACATATGCACACCTATGTTCCCTGCTGCATTACTAGTAACAGCCAAGACATAGAAGATAACGAGATGTCCATCAGTAGGTGACCAGGTAAAGAAATGGTAACAATTACAAAATCATGTCATTTGTAATGACATGGTTGGATCTAGAGGGTATGGTACATGAAATAAATCACAGAAAGACAAATACTGTATGATTTAAATTATGTGAAATTTAAACTAAAGAACTGGATCAGAAACAGACTCATAGGTATAAAGGACAACCTGACAGATGCCTAAGGGAAGGAGGATGGGGAGATGTGGAAAAAGAAAATCTCATTTTAAAAAGTGCACAAAAGCTAAAAACTAATAAAGGAGTTGATGCAACAATATAACATAACACTTAAAAATATTCATACACCCAACAAAGGAGCACCTCAAAGTATAAAACAAATATGAATGGGTCTAAAAGGAGAAGAATACAGCATTACAATCACAGCAGTGGACTTTAATACCCCAATGCCTGGGTCATCCAGAGAGAAAGTCAGTAAAGAGACATTGGCCTTAAACAGCATGTTAGACCAGATAAACTTAAGACACAGACAGGAGAGAGAGCAAGATAGCAACTGAGGAGGAGGTCCCTAAAGCCTCTTTCAGAAAACGCAATTGAATAGCCATGCGGGAGCCAAGAAAGAGGATCCTGAATGACACAGTGACAGCTGAGAAATCAACGCATTGCAAGAAGACACCTGAAGGTTGGAGAGAAGGGGGTGAGCGGGAGAGGAGAGAGGGAACAGAGACAGATTGCGGCAGGACCTGATTGCTGCTGACTATCTGGAGCATCACCATGCATGGGAGGGAGGAGGCCAAGAGGTGATAAGAGTGAAAGCCAGCCTGAGTGGCAGAACGCTGGGAGACCGTGGGGAAGCTGGGCCTTAGAGCAGTGTGTTGGGGCCAGAGCTTGGGGGCCAATCTCTAAAGCTCTTGAGTAGCAAGAGGGCTGAGCAAAGACTCTGGCCAAGGTGGGGCCCCAGAGATAGCACCTTGGCTCCAGCACCCTGATGGCCAGCACCACATGTGTGCACACCTCTGCAGGACCGCGGTTCCCGGCCCTTGGCAGAGGCATGCCGGCAGCCTTTGCACGACTGGTGACATCAGGCCCATGGCTTTGGACCAGTGGCTCATGTGTGCCTGGTGTCCTCACGCAATGCGTGCTTGCAGACTTCCCCAAGCAGCTGCGGTGGAGACAGGTTGCTGGAGCATGCCTGGGAAGAGAGGCAGATTTGACAACGTTTGACCTAGCCAGTGACAGCAGCCTTGGCCTGTGTCCCATCAGCCTCCCTCATCTCCCCCCCAGCTTCCCCAGCAAAGGGCAGGAGGTGGAACTGCCCCAGCATGCATTTTGTTGGCCTCTCCCTTCTCGTACAGCCTCCCCAACGAACTGGAGGAAGCGGAGGGACTGCATATGGACATATTCCACCTCCAAACACAGCTGGAGACCAGAGATAAGGCTTAAACACATCTCCCCCATCTCCCAAAAGTTGCCCCCACCAGTGGCACCTAGTGTCTGCTCTACAGCAAGACATCACAAAAATACTAATCAGAGAATGAAAGAGCTCCTGGGCTCTGCTGAATATAAAGCCTTCATGCCAAAGAAGTACACGGTGGACAATATGAGTACCTTAGGATTTAAAGCTGCTAAGAAAGATGATGAAAAATCTCCAGAAAAGGATCTTATAGACCTACAAATTCTGGACTAATTGACAGAGATTTTAAAGTAGCTGTTCTAAAGGCTCTGAGAAAAATGAAAGCATACTGGCAAAACGCCATACCTGAGATGAACGACCTAAGAAAGGAAATCCATGAACAAAATTAAAAATTTAACAAAGAAATTGAAACATAAGGAAGAACGAGATGGAAATTCAAGAGATAAATAATACAATAAAAGAAGTGAGAAATGAAATAATAGCCATAGGAAACAAGGCCAATCAGAGGGAGGAAAGAATTAGTGATAATGAAATCAGAACATGGAAACATCTCAAAAAGAGGAAGATAGGGAATATCAAACAAAAAGGATTGAAAGAACTCTGTAAGAACTGTCTCACTTCATGAGACAAAACATCAAGACAATAGGACTGGAAGAAGGAGCAGAGCACTCTACAGGGAACATAAATAGTAGATAAGAACTTTCCAAACCTATGGAAAGATCTAGAACCCCAAATTCAAGAAGAAAATAGGTCCCCTAAATACCTGGATCCTAGCAGATCTTCTCCAAGACACATGGTACTAAAGATGTCAAAAACTAAACACAAACAGAATTCTCAAGGCAGCCAGGGAAAAAAGAACTATAACCTTTAGAGGAAAACCCATCAGGTTGGCATCGGAATTCTAAATAGAAACTCTACAAGCCAGGAGGGAATGGAATCAAATATCCAAAACTTTAAAAGACAGAAACTTCCAGCCAAGAATAAATTATCCAGCAAAATTATCCTCCAGATATGAAGGAGGAATAAAGACCTCAAAGACACAGAAGCTGAGGGAATTCCTTAGCAAAAGGCTGGCACTTTAAGAAATACTAAAGGAGGCTCTTTGACCTGAAACAAAACATCAGGACAAATGGAATAGAGTTGGGGCAACAAGAAACAAAAATAAAACAACAACAAAAAAGTAATGGCCGCAGGAAATCCTCACATATCAATCATCACTCTAAATGTTAATGGACTGAACTCACCAATAAAAAGGCACAGAGTAGCAGACTGGATTAAAAAACAAAACCCATCCATATGCTATCTCCAAGAGACACACCTCAGCTATAAGGACAAACACAGACTCAGAGTGAAAGGATAGGAAACAATACTCCAAGCAAATGCTAACCAGAGAAAAGCAGGAGTTACCATACTGATATCTGATGAAATAAACTTCAGGTTAAAAAAGACAGCAGGAGACAAAGATGGATGTTACATAATGATAAAAGGCACAATACAAAAACAAGAAGATTTGATACTAATTATATATGCTCCCAACCAGGAAGCATCAAAATATACAAAGCAACTACTAACAGATCTGAAAGGAGAAACTGACAAAAAGCATAATCATTGTGGGAGACTTAAATACCCTCTTAACAGCCATGGACAGATCATCGAAACAGAAAACAAGGAAATATCAGCTCTAAATGACACATTATAGCAATTGGACATAATTGACATTTACAGGACACTTCATCCAGGAAAAAGAGACTATACCTTCTTTTCTAGTGCACATGGTACATTCTCAAGGATAGGCCACATGTTGGGACATAAAAGTAGCCTCAGCAAATTTAAGATCAAAATCATACCAAGTGTATTATCAGACCACAAAGCTTTGAAATTGGAGATTAACTGTAAAAGGAAAGCAGAAAAAAACCCCATATATGTGGACATTAAACAACATCTTATTTAAAAAATGACTGGATAAAAGAATAGAAGAAGAGATTAAAATATATATAGAAACTAATGACAATGAAAATACAACATATCAGAATTATTGTGACAGAGCGAAAGCAGTAATAAGAGGGAAATTTATATCATTACAGGCCTATCTTAAGAAAAAAAATCACAAGTAAACACCTTAGCATCCCATCTTAAAGAATTAGAAAAAGAAGAGCAGACAAAGGATTATAAGAAAATATTATGAAGGGCTTTATGCCACTAAATTTAACAACCTAAAAGAAATGGACAAGTTTCTAGAAACTTATAGCTTATCTAGACTGAACCAAGAACTGGATAATCTAAGTAGATCAATTGATAGCAAAGAAATTGAAATGACTATCCATAATTTCCCTAAAGACAAAAACCCTGGACCAGATGGTCTCACCAATGAGTTCTACCAAGCGTTCAAAGAAGAATTAAAGCCTATCCTCCTCAGACTCTTCCAAATAATTGAAGAGGAAGCAATACTTCCTAACTCATTCTATGAGGCCAACATTACCCTAATACCAAAGCTTGGTACAGACAACACACAAAAAGAAAACTATAGACCAATATCTCCGATGAACACAAATGCAAAAATCCTAAACAAAATATTAGCAAATAGAATACAACAATACATAAAAAAGATTATACATCATGATCAAGTGGGATTCATCCCAGGAGCACAAGGATGGTTCAATATACAAAAATCAATCAATGTGATACACCACATAAAATAAAAGATAAAGACCATATGGTCATACCAATTGATGCAGAAAAAGCATTCTACAAAATACAACATACACTTATTATCAAAACACTGAATAAAATAGGTATAGAAGGAAAGTATCTCAACATGATAAAGGCCATATATGACAAACCCTCGGCTAATATACTAAATGGGGGAAAGCTAAAACCTATTCCCCTAAAATCAGGAACAAGACAGGGATGCCCCCTGTCACCACTGCTATTCAATACAGTACTGGAAGTTCTAGCTACAGCATTCAAGCAAGAGAAAGGAATAAAAGGTATCCAAATTGGGAAAGAGATCAAACTGTCGCTATTTGCAGAAGACATGAGCCTTTATATAAAAAATTCCCAAGATTCCACCAGGAAACTATTAGAAACAATAAATGAATAAAGTCGCAGGATACAAAATCAATGTACAAAAATCAACAGCATTCCTATATACAAACAATGAATCTTCAGAAAAAGAAATGAGGGAGTCAATTCCTTTTGTCATCACAACAAAAAGAATGAAATACCTGGGAATTAACAAAGAACATGACAGATTTATACAGGGAAAACTATAAGGCACTTTTGAAAGAAATTGAAGCAGACAC
>PVJL010019705.1:0-13352 GCA_004026885.1 Lyroderma lyra | reverse complement strand
TTGCCTGAAGGACATATTTTGTGACTGGGTTTTAAAGTATATAACAGAATAAGAGAAAATGATGGTTGTCCTTTCTAACACTGAGATATGAAAATTCTATGACTCTGCTTACTCCCTCTGTCTCTCTGTGTCTCACTATGTATTTTTGTCTCAGTATCTGTCATTGTCTGTGTCTGTTGGGCCCGGATTTTCTCTGTACATATGTCTTTTTCTGTTTGCCTCACTGTTTATGTTTCTGTTTGTCTCACTTTATCTCTCTGATCCCATTATATGGTAAAGCAAGTTGACATATTATAATCTGCTCTATGAGGCACCAGCGCAAATTAAAAATATGGTCCATAGACAGTAAAGACTGTTACCCCTGTCCAAACTGAATCCTGCTAGTAACACATGTGTGGTCCCACAGAAAGACTTCACATAGAGTGAGCCTCAGTTGACTCTCAACCCAGCTTCTCAGGAGACCTTGTGGCAGAAGCTCACAGCTCTGCCAAGCCTGGTGCCTGATCAAAGAGAGTGTGTGTGATATAGTCCATCTTTGTTTCCATAAAAGCTATGTGAAGGGAGTGAAGCAACCCAGCATTTCAGAAGCATGTGTTTGCAGCCCAGGTATAGCCCTGTTCTCCTTACCTCCCAGCTCTCTCCACACAGCCTGAATCCTAATGAAATTCCCCTGTGCTAATATTTATTTCTGCCTCCATTTCTTTGTCAGTTTGAACTCCCCCACACCAGACCATTAATTTTTCACTTCTGCAGAAATGGCTCTATTTGTCCTCTGGTCACAGCACAAATGTAGCTATGGAAGACTTTCAAACAAACCTAGGGCCTGTGGTCCTTCCTGCAGCACTCATTGTTATCTATCATAGGAATATTCTCTCATGCTGAGTCCATGTCAGTCTCCAGGCTTTGAGTGGCCAGGGGGCAGAGACCATGCTGGTATTCTCAGCTCTGGGCATGATTATAACAGCAGTCACCAAAGCTGAGAAAATATTAAAACATTCTCAGAACATCCTCCTTTTGGTGAGTACTCAAATTGTAAGGATGGATGCTAATAATCAATGATGCATGTTGCTTGAGGGTAAAAAACATCCAGAATGACTTCTTGTGTTTCTTGATTCTTGTTCCATTCACCACAGTGGGAAAAGCTTGTGTACCCTGGTGGTCAGCCTTGGTACTGGAGCACCAGGCAGGAAAGCATGAAATTAAAACACACTTCTGTGTTTGGGGTCCTCAAAGAATTTTGTACACCAGGGGCCAGGAAGAAAGTGGTTGGGCCTACATGTTCCAGGGGATTGTGAGAAACCCAGAAGCTACTTGCATACCCTGTTTCTCTCCACTGTTCTGGTGTGTGTCCAGTTCAGTCACAAATTTTCTCACCATAGCCCAGACAATTACTTTACCCACTTCAAAATGAGGTTTATAAGTTTCCAAACAAGGTTGGTCTTGCCTATGGTTTTTGGATGAGTGTTTTTGTACTCTGCAACATTGTGCATGACAAAGGACCCTGGAACACAAGCATCCCTTTCCTCAGAAGGATCTTCAAGGAGTGGAAAACATTTTTCAGGGACATGGAACACAGTGGGCCTTAAAAAAGACCGAGAGACAACTGGCCTTCCTGAAGGCTGTGAGACTCCTGGGGCTACCATGTCTTTGCACAGCACCTGACAAAGGAGTAAGCTGAGGCCTTCTCTTCTAGATTCTTACCACACTGAGGGTGTTTGCCTCTAGTTTCAGGTGTCTAGGGTGGAGACATTAAATTTACAGCTTGTTCTTTCTACATGCTCAGGAATCACATTGGTTCAGCGAGACCCCTGGGCAATTTGAGGTTGCCCTGTCCAACAACCTGACATCTCTCATCCCCCTACTGTGGAACCTGAACTTGGTGCCAAGAGACTGAGTGTTTCTGCACCATGACAGAACATCCTGTAAAGATATTTTCCCACCTCTGACCTCTGATATCCTCCTTTGTGTGTGTGTGTGTGTGTGTGTGTGTGTGTGTGTGTGTGTGTGTATTTTTGTGTGTGTTGATTGATGTTTATCCTAGTGTATGTGGGAATGCTCAGAGGAAAGGGTCTTACATGAGAGGGTGCCCAAGGATCTCAGAGATTCTCATTATCATATCAAACCCCATGGATGGGTTGAGTTAGGGCCCAGGGACAGTTTTAAAACATGTCCATTGAATAAAACTCTTGGGACATAGCAGGTTCTGTGGTTACTCAGCCTGTGTAAAATGAAATCATGGGAATGCTCTGCCATAGAGCTGTTAGGAGTACCAATATATCAGCTAGTATGATGTTTAGCTAATAGTAGTTTTATGATCAATGATACCTGACATTAGAATGTTTTTCTTTCTAGTAAGATGGTGAATAGGACAGAAGTCTCAGTAATCAGGAGTGTCTTCCAAGGCTCAATGTGTGATAGGGTTTCATACACAGGCAGAAAAATTTGTAGAAGGGAAGGAAAATGTCCTCATGATTGGAAGAAAAACTGGGTGCTTGCTGAAAATGGTGGAATCTGGCTCTTCGATATGACACATAAGAGGGGATATGTGCATCTATAGAGGCTGTCAGCTCATGTAAGAAAAGCTGAGATTAATTTCTGAGGGCACAAAGGTGCTCACAATTCTCAGCATCACGTTAGTTTCCAGCACAGTGCTAGACAATCGAAACATTGCCACAACCCAGTCGAAACACAGATGTGATACTCTGATTAGCAGAGGCCACCCTAACTGGGGGCTTCCAAAATCATATCTCTGGGACAGAAAAGGCCAGGGGCTGGCCTTGCCTTTACCAAGGTGCTCGGGTTGCAAAAATTTGGAGGCGGTCAAGGTCTTCTGCATTTGTGTTGAAACGGTAGCGTACTGGGTGAACAAGGACACACAGCTGACAGAGCCTTGCCATGTTACCACAGCTTCCCCACTTGCCACCAAGTCATGTGGGATTCATGGCTCCTATTGCAGCAGCCTGCTGGGCAGAGGAGGAACCCTCAGGTTTCCATGCACTCGGGTCAGTCTCAGCAAACTTTCCCACCACCCTCACTAAAATCATCACCAAAGAATTCGATACTCTCTTTTTTCTCTGCACATTCAGCACAAATATTTTGGGGGCGCCATCTTCTCTAAATTGTTGTGAGTGGTATGGGCCCTGGCAGCAAGTGCTGGGGTTGTGGCTGAAGTGGGGAAACCAGGAAAAATGTCTTGCGTGTGGGTAGAATGAGTAATGTGTGCAATTGGATTAGGGGTGATGCACATTTTAGAGATCCTGGGCCTTACCTGACTGAAGAAATGACAAGGTCTTTACTGCTGGAGCCCGCTCCAACACAAATTTTAGGTTTTGTGGAACGAGTGTCTGTGGGACACATTCAAACACCTGATGGGAAAAAAAATGGCTGTGAGTTGGGACTTCTCAGGGTACTGAATGCATCCTGGAAGAATGGGAAACCAGACTTCTTAACGAGGTTGGACTAGGGAGAAATGAGAGTGGGAGAGAACAGGGTAGGAGAGGAAGTGGGGTCGTCGGGTGGACTGGCATGTGGGAAGGCTCTAAAAGAGGCTTCACAACTTCTGAGGCTGATTTTTGTTATTTGAGACTTGGTTTTTGGTATCCATCCTCTTTTCCTAGTTGTGCTTAGAGATGACGTGGCATTCCAATCCCAGGGAAGCTGCCTGGACCTGCTTATGCTTGAGAACATTGCTAAGGGTTTGCAGTTTTACTCAGCACACTGTCCAGAGTTATGTGAAATGTGTGCCGTGGCAGAAACTGTTAAGTTGGCTAAAGCTAATGTGACCCAATTCCATGCACTCCCTCAAATGAATGCACACAGCTTCCCATAGTTTCTATCCATGTGCCTCTTGGGTTTTCCTACTACCAAAGGTGGCAACCTTTGACAGGGAATTGGGAATAGAGGAGCAAAAAATGTTAGGCTGGGTGGGTGGTGTAGGGTAGGGTGATCATAGCAATGTTATGAGTCAGGAGTTTTAGGTACCAAGTTGTTTCAGAAAATGCTGCTGGACAAGAGAAAATGGAATATGTATAAGGAACCAGTGCAAACAGGATCCCTGCTAACTGAATTGTCTACACTTTTGCCATGAATTCTAGTTGGATTTTTTGTATAAAAATAAATTTCATAATAATTTATAGTTTATATTATTATTGTAATTGGAATTTTACTCTAATTTTGTCCATATTGGTGTTTGATAGAAATACCAATTTATATCAAACTAGTTATTTCTGGTAGCAACAGTCATAATTTTAGTACATTAATTGTTAAATATTCAAAATGATATTATGTGCATCAGGTTATGTAACATAAAATTTATCTTTTTAAAATGATGTGAAATAATTCTCAAAAGATTCTGTACTCAATATGTTATGGTAACTTAGATAGAAACATCAATATCTCCTTAGTTTGTAAATATGGTCTTATTTCTCTTTTTTGCAGATTGTTAGGGATGCTGAGAGTAAGTTGCTTGAGGCTAAGTCAGGGTTTAACAAAATTTTATTCAGAGCACCTGGGTGCAGATGGGCTGAGGCCAAAAAGAACTTCAGCACCAACATGTATTGGAGCAAGGGTTTTATTGGGAGAAGAGGAAGGCATTCTAAGGAAGAGGTACTGCTGTACTGACCAAATCATCACATTGGGAGAGCAGCACATATGTTATTATCTCAGTGGATCTCACTGTTCCACGAAAGATGTTACTTGTATAGAGAGAGGTTTTACTTTTCTCCATAGCTCAGGAAGCAGCCAAATTTCCAGGGGTGAATTTTTTTTGAGGGGGGTGGTTGTTCTCTGGCTGGGAATTGAAACAAGGCTGCAGCTTTCCAGGGGTGAGGTTTTATAGCAAGCTTTCAGACCTTATATTTGATTACATAAAATAAAAGGGAACAAAGCAGCAAGAGAAGGGGCAGAAAATAAGACATCAATTCTTTCTGTCTGCTTCCTGCTGAGAGTGGGTGTAGAGTTAGAGTTTATGTAGGGGACTAAGGAAGGGGTTGATAATGGGGTCTGGTTTCCTTTATTAAAAAAAAACCAAAAAACAAACAAACAAAAAACAGTCCCTTCTGATAATGTGTGAACACCCAGATCTGATTCTGCATGAAAGACATGAATATGAGAAATAGAGCATGTCTAAATAATAATAAATGAAAAATTATAAAGGCTGGGACAATAAGAGAAAGAAGTAGTGAAAGAAACCATGAATTAGTAGCCATGAAAACGGTTGGGATGTTTTTAGGTTTGAAGTTTGTTCTAATATTTGTCAGATATATTCTTGGATTTGTCCTTACTTATCAATATAGAAACAACATTTCTCCTGTAAATAGAGACTTATTCCTTCTTCAGCAGCCATGAGGACATCTAAACTGCAGAAACCTGAGAGAATTGGTGCAGGTACAAGGCACTCTCAGCTGCTTTCTGCAGACTAGTAGCCTTGTCTTGTCTTCTGAACTAGCTGAAAGGAATGCCAGTTTGGGAAGTTTTTCTTTCCATTGCTGGATCTGGCAACAACACAGACCTTAGTTCTCTGGTAAGTCAAGAGATCTCTTCTCTTTCCCAGGTTTCTCTGACTCTCCTCTCATAATTCTCATCTCTCAGCCCTCCAAAATCCTAGACGTAGGCAAAAGAATCCATGGCCCTTTGGTCTTCATCTCCAACTGGGGTGGGGACACACAACTGCTTTGAGGGTCCTCTCTCTTGTTTTTTCTGTTTTGAGATGGGAATCCTTCTTCAACTGAGTGTGACTTCTCAGGACTTAGGGACTTTTTCACTTACCACTCTTTGGGCCATGAAAAATTCTCCATTTGGTCACCCTAAAGATACCCATTTGGGTTGCCTTCTGCAAAATCTTACTTCCTGAGGTATGTCTGAAGACAATTGGACCGAGTGCCTTGTCTTTTATTGTAACATAGCATGGCCACAATATAAACTGCACAATGGCTCACACTGGCCAGAGAATGGCACTTGTCATTATGGTGTGCTCATGGACCTCAACAATTTTTGTCGACAGAATAGAAAGTGGTTTGAAGTGCCCTATATCCAGGGCTTTTTTGCACTCCGCACAGGACCCTCCCTCTGTCAGTCTTGCTCTACCTATCAGATTCTCTTGATGTACTCTAAACATCAAGACTCAGAGCCTAAACAGATGCCTTCTGAACTCCCTCCACTGGACTCTGTGTCAGAAAACCCCATGCCTGCTCCCACATCTTTTGATTTTGGTCCTGTGGACCATCATCCTTTCTTACCACATGGTCCTCAGAACCCTCCTGAACCCTAAGCCTCCAGGGACTTATCATTCCCTCATTTTACTCCTCCTGGTTCTCAATATCTGTCCACCTGTGCTGCTCCTGTTCTCCCCTTTAAATAGGTGGCATGTGCTGAGGGCATAATTTTAGTTCACATTCCATTTTCTCCTTATGACATCTCTCTGAAAAAAAAGCACCTTGGATCCGACTCTACTTACCCCAATACTTATACTAAGAAATTTAAATATCTCACTTAATCTTATGATCTTACCTGGCATGATCTTTACATTATTCTGTCTTTCACTCTTAGAAGAGTAGAAGAGATAAGTGGTGAGAGAGAGTCTGCCTCAATGCTCAATGCTGATAATCTAAATAGACTAGATCAGGCCCACCTTGTTTCCTTCAAGCTGCCAATCCATCTATTCCCCCTGGGCCTTTCCCATGAAATCAGAAGGAAGTGTCTTGGAAACCTGAGACTCAATGGAACAATATCGGTAAAGCTTCCTTGAAGGGGTGTCTCAAAAAGCTGACACACGATGATACCATATTGGTTATGCTCCCTTTATGATGACATCAGTACATGGAAACTATCCCCTGGAGTGGTTTTCATACACTGAGTCCCTGGGGATGTGTGCTGGTGTGTGAATGCATAGTACATGTTGGAATACAATGGGGGCTTTTGGTAAAAGCAGTTGCTAAGCACATAACTCACAGGCCGTGGAAAAACCAGTTCCACTTCATTGTATGGCCTTCAATAAGAGCTATGTTTGGCCCAGTTTGGGGCTCAGTCCTTGAAGGTGGCATCACTTGGCTCCAGTTGCACTTTAACCTTGGCTACTGTCTTTTTTCACCTTGCATTGCTGTTCTTGTTCTCACATTTCGTGTCATCCTGGAAATGACATGTGGTGCCCAACATGGGGCTTGAGAAGAAAGGTCGACGCCGAGTCAAAATCAAGGTGTTCCATGGTACAAGGGCTGGGAGGGTGTCATGACAACTACTGAAAGTAGGGAAATGCCCATGGATATCCCCAAGGCAATAGGGAATTGTAATAGTCAATATAGGCCTCATATCTGTTTGCTTAAACAACTTCTTAAAGCCAGAGGTCCTTGAGTGTCAGATCAAAGGTTATAGGAGCTTCTCAAAGCAATTGAAATGTATTGTTCTTGGTTCCCAGATCTGGAGATATTAGATTTTAAAACATGGGAAATAGCTGATACAGAACTCCATGGT
The DNA here is from genome assembly GCA_004026885.1 of Lyroderma lyra. Lineage (NCBI taxonomy): Eukaryota > Metazoa > Chordata > Mammalia > Chiroptera > Megadermatidae > Lyroderma > Lyroderma lyra. The sequence goes on along the minus strand of PVJL010019705.1, from coordinate 5,885 downwards.
TTATATCATAAAGACATTTCTTTCACAGTAACTATCTGGACTACAAGGCAATTAATTATGTCAGCTTTAAAACCTTTACAAACTGATGAGGAAGATGAAGGAGAGGGAGAAATTCAGGAATCTGCAGAATTAGAGGAAGGCTCTATAGAAGTTCCCACTCTAATCGCCAAGTCATTAGTTGGAGAACTGCCATACATCCTAGGGTCCTTTACTTGACTTGCTGCTGCTGCCCTCTTTCCCAAGGTATAAATGGGATCTGCCAGCACAGATAGAAAATAAAAATAACCCTTGTCTTTCTGTCATTCACGCACCTCCCCCTCCTTTCAGAGGTTCTCACACACTGCTCTCCCCAGTGGAAAAGGGGGCATGACAAGCCTGGTTAGAGGGTGTTTTAGAGGCTTTATCTTTTCAGTGGTACATGAGTGGGTTACTACTGGTGAGGATCCAACCCACCCTAACATTGTTCAGAAGTATGCACATAAGCCTCTTTAATTTAAACTCTTAAAGGAGTTCAAACTGGCTGTAATTCAGTGTGGCCCTACTTTTCCTTATACCATGGGTATAAAGGACACAGGCGATGGTAATCAATTAATTTCCACAGACTGGAATGCCATGGTCAAAACTTGTCTTTCTTCTTCTCAGTATTTGCAATTTAAAACTTGAAAGCACAGCCTTCCCACCTCATTCTCTCAAATTTATGGATAGGCTAAAAAGTTATTTTTATCTTGGTGACACTCACACTTGTGGAAATGTTATGTTAGCCCCCTGAAACTCCCTTATGACTAACCTGAGACAAAAAGATAAAAGGTTGCGCTATGCATTGCACCTGGGTACCAGGCCAGTTTCCAAGAAACTTAACAGGTGATTCCCGGAGAGATGGTGCCTGGAGCGCCAGCACACTTGGCTTCACTTTGTAAGACCCCAAGTGGCAGGTGACCCTCAAACTCAGCCTGACATTCCTTCAGAGTCAGATGCTCTCTTGCCTCCTGAGAACCATCAGATGTGCAAGAAATGCTTCAAAATGAGTTTAACTTTTCACCTATGTCACAAAATTTAAAAGGTATCTTCCAAATCTGAAGAAGACATTTTCCTTGGTAGTCTTTTAAAAAAACAGACGATTGTAAAGAACCAGGGTGAGCTTTTTATATACTTCTCAAATTGTCATTTATTCATAAATAGCCATATGTGCATATACACAGAAACACACACAAATACATTATTCATAGTAAAGTCATTAAGGGAAAACACTGTGCATGTGCAATACTTCATGTAGTTCTCATTTAAAAAAAATACCAAATCTTGTTTATCCCTTATAATGAACATGAGCCATTATGAACATAAGCAAGATGAAGAGATTAGGAGTTGTGTTGCCAAAAATGCCAAGTAGAATGAGGGGCCCTGCACTAAAACAGACTTTCTTGTGCTTCTCAATTAGAAGAGTACACTATGTGAGAATCAGGAAGTATCAGGTGTCTCTCCTTTCTGCAGTCTGCAATCCTGTCTTCAATCCAGAAACCTTCAGGTAGGAGTGAGTGCCTGACACTTGCCTGATCGCTCATTTTACTATGGGTGTATTTCAATCTTGAGAAAACCATGCACAAATGAGTTATCCTTTCTGATACATAAAGTATTTGACAAGTGATGGTAAAAACAAAAACCAATTAGACATGTATTTTTGAAATGTCAGTATATTTTGTGCCTTTAACACTTTGATGCAGAGTTCCCTGGTGGTGTAGTGGCTAAGGCTTCAGCGCTGTCAATGCTGTGGCCTGGGTTCGGTTACCAGCCAGGGAACTACCCACATTAAAAAAAAAACAAAAAAACAAAAAAAAAAAAACACTTTGATGCATCAAAGAGCTGTTTGAATGCTGTCTCTGGGGTCTCACCTCAGCCTGTGGCTGTTCAGAATCTTTGCTCCACCCTCTTGCTACTCAAAAGCTTCAGAGGCTGGTCCCCAAAATCTATCACCAACACACTGCTCTAAGGCTGGCTCCCACACGGTCTCCCACCATTCTGCCACTTTGGCTGGCTTTTAGTCTTGCCACCTCTTGGCCTCCCTGCTCCCATGCATTGTGCTGCTCCTGGATAGTCAGCAGTGATGGGGTCCTGTCATGATCAGTCTCTGCTCCCTCCCCTCTCTCCCGCTTGCTCCCTTCTCTCCAACTTTCAGGTGTATTTTTGCAATGTGTGGATTTCTCAGCTGTCATTGTGTCACTCAGAATTTTCTTTCTTGGTTCCCAGATGGCCATTCAATTGTGTTTTCTGGGAGAGGATTTAGGGACCTGTACACTCGTTTTACAACCATAGTCTTTACTTCTTTAATGTCCACAGTTTTCTCAGTTGGCACATCAAATGTGCGTGAGTCCTCATCCATATTGTGAATTTGAGACAGCTCAAAGTTGTAAATCTTTTGAAGATTGATAATATAAGAATGAAATTCCCAAACTTGATTCTCATATGCTGCTGGAAGTTTTGGGGCAAGTTTTGTTCATGTCCTCATGCTCAATCCTTCTCTTTTCATAAAGTTAAAGCAACATTTAGGTGCCCTTGAGAAATTACCAAATTATTTTTTCTCATGTATTTATTTTACCCTCTTTTATGACCTTGGTTGAAATAGAGATCTCACTTTGATGCTGCTCCAGCATCCAGGTCTTCACCTCCTATTCCACCTCCAGTCACTTTGGAGGGTTCCCTCACATTGCTTTCTTCTGTATTTGCATCTGAAGAAGCGTTCCTTCTTGATGCCTTCTCTATCTGATACACTATTTCTGGGAGGAGGTCCAAAGTGTTTCTCAGCAGACCTGTTTCCATGCTCTTTAATATATTTAATAACTGTTAGCATAAAGCTTCAGATGTACATAAACCATTTTGACATTTTCCAAGATACTTTCCAATAATTTTTGGAAAGATATCACCTAGATTGCTCACTCTTGCCAAAAGTGTACAAAGAGAAATGTTGTGCTGTTCACCCAGTAGAAATAAAGTCCACATAATCTATCTTATCAAGTCTGAGTCACTCTGTGGAAAACTGTACCTCACTCTTTATTTCATTCTGTTGAATTGTTGGCTGAAATTGCTTTCATTGCAAGTTTGTTGTAACTTCATCAAAACTGATTACCATATTCTAGGGTATTATTTTGTATATGGATAATAGTTTTGATTTCTAGAGTAACAATTTTAACTCAGCATAAACAAAATAATTAAAATGTTTTATATAGGTATAAAATTAGTACTACCCATGTATATTGCACATAGTTATTTTTGCCTTTCAAAGTTGGGCAAAACTGTTCACATTATATCCTGCAAAATAAGGTATAAAACTGTTTTAAATTTTTTATGCCCATGAGTTAAAAGTGTTACATAAAATTTCTTATACCAAACCATGTTAAAATTAATGCTAAGATTTCTTTAGAATACAAAATCAAGTACTTAAATGTAAACAGATAAAAATTAAATTTAAAAATTACAATAAAAATTATTTTTCTCTGAAAATTTTGGCCAAAAAGGTGGGTGTGCATTATATATTGGAGCACATTATACATTGTGATGTACAGTAGTTTGATTATACTGACACAAAACAAGAATTATTAATGTCAAACATGTGCTCAGCAGATGGGGAAAAAATCTTCAGTAGAGTACATATACCAAATAAAGACATCAGAGAAAAACATATAAAGCATGTAAATTTACCAATGAAAAGCCAATGCAGATAATCCAATGAAGACAAGAAATAATACCTGTTAAACAGTTAAATAATTGTCAACCTTTCCTATGAAAGTAAGCAAACCCAAAAGTGCTCAGAGAAACTACAGCTCGTCTTGAGAAAGATACCCTCCTTTGTTCCTCTGTTGACGTTATACATAGGAGAAATCAAAAGACATTTTAAAATAACTTACATTTTAGTTAGTTGACAGACACAAATGAATGTATTTCTCTACATTTCTCCATTCATGAGACAGAATTAAGTACTTATAAAAAATGTATATACATCCTCAAATTTTATCAGGTCTAAACTGACTTGGATATAATCAGGGAATAAAGTGATGATACATCAAAAAATACAAATTCATCAAAACAGAGAGCATGTGCATCACAGAATACCTTACTCTAAAATTACTTCAAAATTATAGCCCAATTTTTTACAACACACAATGCCTCTAGTTTTCATAATTAAAAGCCCTCAATGGACTCTCCTATAGGTCATAAAAATAAGTAGTCATAGCTTAAAATTGAACATCTTCTTCAGTGCTCTCTTCCCTTTAATAAGTATAAAAAAGTTTTTATGAACACCAACAAAACAAAACATTATATTAATTCATACTATCAGAAAAAATTAGTCATGTAATTTCTTCTGTTGTGGTTTTTGGATGTCCCTGGCCATTGGCAGAATGTGAAAAAATTCATGAGGCATCAAGAAATTGAAATTTGAATGTTTTATTTAAAGACAGAAGTATGGGCAGAGAAATTGCATGTGGCAGGGTCTAAGGCAGACAGTTGCCCTAAACTTTGGGTTGGCTCTTCTTATACAAGAAAAGTACAGGCAGATTCTTTAATATCAAGATGTGATGGTCACCTATTAAAAATTGCAGGTGGGACTGGGGCCTCAGAAAACATTTCCTTGCAGCTGACCAAGCTCAAATAAGCTTGTTTTCCACAGTCAGGCCCACTGTTTAAGAAGCAGTAGCTGTATCAGTTTTTCAGTTTTGGAGCTACCCAAGCTCAGGTAAACTTGGTTCCTGCTAGCCCCCTCAAGGTCATTTTTTAACTCTTTTCCTGTCTCATTATCATCATCTGCACAAATTTACAGTCCCTTCCTCAGAACATGCAGAACACATAAAGAACATTACTATGCTGAATTTCATCCAACTTCTAACTGTATTTCAATTTTCAAATTTAATTAAAACCTTGCAGTGTTACCTTGAAGAGTCAAACTTCAATAAAATATGTGTGTCATTTTAAAAAACTTCTCTAAGGGAAAGAAGAAAATCAAGATTTACCAAGCAAAACATTAACAGAGCTTTGATTAGAATTGAAAGCCTTGAGATAGACAGGTGTTTTGATTTACCACTTTCACTAAAACAGAATCCTTTACATAAATGGTATCTAAACTTTTGGCTTCCCTGGGCCATATTGGAAGAATTGTCTTGGGCCACACATAAAATATGCTAACACTAACAATCGGTCATGAGCTAAGACAAAAATGTTCCCTAAATATCTCATAATATTTTAAGAATTTATGTTTGAATTCAAAGCCATCCTGGGCCACAGGTTGGACATACCTGCTTTACATGAAGCTCACTGGATATTTTATTAGTTTTAGAACACTGGAAGAAAATGTTTGTTTGGCTTGTCATAATAGAAACTCATAAATCACAGAACAATGATGATAAAATTATATCTGTGCGATTCACTTCCTCAGTATCTTTCTTGGTAGCATCAGGTACTTTAACCCCCCCACCACCAAAAAACAAAACAAAACATAGTAACAACTAGGTGCTCTTTCTAAAAACAGAAGGTGAGTCCCAGTTATGGGGAGGTGGAGAATGAGAAGTGAAACTGTCTCTAGAAGTGTCAGCTTGTTTAGCAATATGGAGTTTTTTTTTTAATTCATTTTTATTGTTAGACTTATTGGGGTGACATCTGTTAGCAAGGATTACATAGGATTCAGGCATACAGTTCTACAGTGCATTGTCAACTTGATGTATAATAAGTTCACCACCTAATGTGACTTCTCTTTCCATCACCTTATATTTAGCTTCCCCCCTCCTCTCCACCCCCTCCCCTTTCTCCCCTCCCTAACCCACTCGTCCCCAAATACACATTAAACTATTGATTGTGTCCATGGGTTATTTGTTTGTTCATTTCTTTTTTTCTTTGCTTTCAGT
>PVJL010019704.1:0-13333 GCA_004026885.1 Lyroderma lyra | reverse complement strand
ATTGCTGGGTCAAATGGTAGCTCCATTCCCAATTTTCTGAGGACCCTCCACACTGCCTTCCACAGTGGGTGTACCAGTTTGCACTCCCACCAGCAGTGTACCAGAGTTCCTTTTTCTCCACATCCTCTCCAGCACTTGTTATTCCTTGTCTTGTTGATAATAGCCATTCTCACAGATGTGAGGTGGTATCTCATTGTGGTTTTGCTTTGCATTTCCCTGATAGCTAATGAGGATGAGCATTTTTTTCATACGTCTGCTGGCCATTTGTATTTCTTCATGGGAGAAGTGTCTGTTTAGTTCATCTGCCCACTTTTTAATTGGGTTGTTTGATTTTTGTTGTTAAGTCTTATTAGTTCTTTATATATTTTAGATATTAGACCCTTATCTGATGTGTTATTGGCAAATATTTTCTCCCACTCAGTTGGCTGTCTCTTTGCCTTGTTGATGGTTTCTTTTGCTGTGCAGAAGCTTTTTCGTTTGATATAGTCCCATTCATTTATTTTTGCTTTTACTTCCCTTGCCTTTGAGGACAGGTTCATGAAGTCTTCCTTGAGTCCTAGGTCTATATGTTTAGTACCAATGTCTTCTTCTATAGAGTTAATTGTTGCAGGTCTTATATGAAGGTCTTTAATCCATTTTGAGTTAATTTTTGTATATGGAGAGAGTTCATAGCTCAGGTTCATTCTTTCGCATATGTTTTTCCAGTTTTCCCAGCACCACCTACTAAAGAGGCTGTCTTTTCCCCGTTGTATGTTTCTTGCTCCTTTATTGAAAATTATTTGTCCATATATTTGAGGGTTTATTTCTGGGTTTTCAGTTCTATTCCATTGGTCTCTATTTCTGTTCTTCTGCCAGTACCAAGCTGTTTTGACTATTGATGCTTTGTAATATAAATAGAAGTCAGGAAGTGTAATGCCACCAGCCTTGTTCTTTTTATGTAGTATTGCTTTGGCAATTCGAGGTCTTTTATGGTTCCATATGAATATAATAAATTTTTTATCTATTTCACAAAAGTATGATTGTGGGATTTTGATGGGTATTGCATTAAATCTGTAGATTGCTTTGGGCAGAATGGCCATTTTAACAATGTTAAGTCTTCCTATCCATGAACAGGGGATATTTTTCCACCTCTTAAAGTTTGTTTCAATTTCTTTCAAAAGTGTCTTATAGTTCTTTGTGTATAAGTCTGCCATATCCTTTGTTAAGTTAATTCCCAGGTATTTCATTCTTTTTGTTGTGATAGCAAAAGGAATTGATGCCATCATTTCTTTTGCTGTGGATTCGTTGTTTGTATAAAGGAATGCTGTTGATTTTTGTACATTGATTTTGTATCCTGCAACTTTACTGTATTCATTAATTGTTTCTAATATTTTCCTGGTGGAATCTTTGGAATTTTTTATATAAAGGATCGTGTCATCCGCAAATAGTGACAATTTGACCTCTTCTTTCCCAATTTGGATACCTTTGATTCCTTTCTCTTGCCTGATTGCTGTGGATAGAACTTCCAGTACCATATTAAGCGGAATATAAAACTGAAAGCAAAGAAAAAAAGAAATGAACAAACAAATAAGTCATGGACACAATCAATAGTTTAATGTTTATTTGGGGACGAGTGGGTTACGGAAGGGAGAAAGGGGAAGGGGTGGGAGAGGAGTGGGTGAAGCTAAATATAAGGTGATGGAAAGAGAAGTCACATTAGGTGGTGAACTTATTATACAAGTTGACAATGCACTGTAGAATTGTATGCCTGAAACCTATGTAATCCTTGCTAACAGATGTCACCCCAAAAAGTCTAACAATAAAAATGAATTAAAAACAAAAACAAAAACAAAATCAAAAACAAAAGAAAAAAAAGAAAGAAGCAGGGTAAATAATATAAAATAATTGAGTATTATTCTCAGTAACAACATAATAAGTATTTTTTTTTACTTTACTATCTTTTTTAATTCATATTTATTGTTAGACTTATTGGGGTGACATCTGTTAGCAAGGATTACATAGGTTTCAGGCATACAATTCTACAGTGCAATGTCAACTTGATGTATAATAAGTTCACCACCTAATGTGACTTCTCTTTTTTAAAGGTTTACCTATGTAATCCTTGCTAACAGATGTCACCCCAATAAGTCTATCAATAAATATTAATTTAAAAAAATAAAGTTTTACCTATTTTTTTTTTGCTTATTTTTGTGTGTGTGAGTAGCTTCCTGGCTGGGTATCGAACCCAGGCCACAGCATTGAGAGTGCCGAAGCCTTAAACCACTACACCACCAGGGAACTCCCATTTGAATTTACTTTCTATTCCCTTACTTTCTCTAAAACTGTCAATTGATTTGATTGATTGTACACTGAAGGAGGTAACCAACAAAAAATTGCAGGGTTGAATTAAAAAGATATATCTAATATTTGCAATAAAAATTTTTGTAAGTGTTGCAAGGTGTTCTCACCATCTGCCTTCATAATTTAGTCTTTTCCTAGAGCAAAACACTCATACTGAATGTTTGTGTTTCATCCAAAATATTAGGTGAAAAGAAAGAAATATTTATTATTTGCCTTCAATATTTCCTAGCAGAGTTACTGCTAGGAAAAGTTTCTCTTCCACAAACCTGCACAAAGGCATGGGATAAGCACAATTTGGTATTACAATAAAAAACTATACTTTCTTGTTGCACAATTAGTCTAATAAAGAGAGACTCATGTTATAACCATTCAACTAATGATAACTAAAATAATGAATTTTACATTCCTTAAAATTGTAGGCAGTGTTCTCAGTTTAATTAAACACTTGAATTTAACAAAGTCCCCACATATTGATTTTGCACTGAGCCTAGACATTGCATACCCTGTCTGCAGGTGACTTTAATTATAGACCCATGTAAATTTCTTTGCTATAAAGCCTCACCATAATAAAGGTATATCTATTTAAAGGGTTCAGTGGAAGAACTTATGATCAGAATTGTTGAGATTTTCAGTAATGGAAAACTGTATGTTTAGATTTCGCTATGGGTTTTCTCAATATATAGACTAAAAATGATTTTGAGCTTCCCACAGAGATGGCCTCTTCTTAACTCTGAAGACAGTTTTATATCCACTCCCCATGAGGATGGCCAAGCATCCCTAATCAAAGGTGAAAAGAATGAATTTACTATATTTTATAGGCTACTTCATTTTTATATGCATTTCCATAGAAGCTAACTATTTCTAGTCTACTCACATTGTGTCAAGGATAAATATTGGTTATCTATTTTATCAAATAAAAATGATTCATGTGGGAGAAAAATTTTTCACACAATAGATCTACTAGTTTATAGAAGTCTCCACCCGGCACAGTCAATTTGGTCCCTAACATCAGAGTATGGACCTGTTTTGAAAAGCAGAGGGGAAATGAATCCACAATCCAGAGAGGTATTTGGATACTTGTGCTTGTTGTTCTTAGAGGGATATGGAGCTTTCTGGTGGTAAAACTGTGTTTTCTAGGTCTATTTTCATGATTCATTATAGAAAATAAAGAATGCGATGTTTTGTTTTGTTTTGTTTTGTTTTGTTTTGTTTTGTTTCTCATACAAAAACCTCTCTGCAAGGAGGCAGAAAGTCTGGGCTGCAGGGAATATTTAGGACATGAGAGAGTGTTCAGAATTTACATGGGTGTTGTTGGACCAATTGGGGGTACATGTTAAATTTAGTGTAAAAAAGAAGCCTAAGGGCTGGAGCAACAGAGGAGGGCAGATCACGGTAAGAAAGTGTCCAATCAGCTTACAAAGTCATTTTCATTTAATTTACAACATTTGATATCTAAGGGACATCCACTGCTTCTCTTCTAAAGAATGACATGATGTATTCAAGTCACAATTACATGTATGTATGTATGTATGCATGAATATAGTGTCTTCATCTTCTGGATTTGGCCAGTGAACAGGATTCACATACATTTGACACTTGCAGTAAATTCTGAGAATCTAGGACACAGTCTTGGTTGTTTTGGAAATGCTGAAGCAACATATCAGTAACAGCAGTAATAATAATACAAAAATGCCACATGATTATTTACAAATAGATAGGGTTTACTCATGTTATAAAAAATAATTTGAATTGAAAATAAAGATTTTATATGGATTTCCCCTAGAACCTGAGAATATATATATATATATATATATATATATATTGCTCTTCACCCTGCAGCTTTCAGAAACAATGACTCCCAGGCTTAGTCCCAGTGCTACATAGAGTCTTGTGTCCTCAGGAGAAAAGGGAAGAACGGGAGAAAGTCTGACATGTACATGGGTATAGCATCTAGTTGATTCAAGTGATTTTCTTTTTCTTATGTGGTCATCAAATACCAAGACTCTGGACTTACTTTAAGACACCTAGTAAATAATTCGATTTCATATAATATTATAATTGTCACCCCCACATATACACACATGAGCACCCACACAGAGGTTTTCAATTTATATGTTAGCAGAGGATATATTCTTGTTAGATGAAAAATGCAGAGTAACAAAGCTCAGTTTTCTTTTCTAATAAAAATTCTAATGTTTACTATCTTTATTTAATACTTCTATTTAGTTTCATTTTATTCTTATTAATAATTTACATATGTATTATTATTTCATTAAAATAAAAAATATTTTATATAATTAAAAATGTCAATCTTTCTCACTCAGCTTGAGCTGTCAAAAGAAAGTACCCTAGGCCATGTGGCTTAAATTAAATTAATTGATATTCTCACTCTTGTGGAGGTTGGAAAGTTTAAAACCAAAGGATTTCTTTCCTGATGAAAAGATTGATCTTGCCTTCAGTTGACTATGTTCTTTCTGAGTCATTAAATAATAGAGAGAAGTCCCTTACTTTCTCTTTTTAAAAGTTTCCCATCCTATTAGTGTTGGACCACCACATTATTTCCTGATTCAACCTTAATTTCTTCCACAAAGCCCTATTTTAAAATATCACATTTGAGTATTAGAATTCAAATACATAAGTTTAAAAAAAGTCATTTAAATTTGTAGTATTTCACATTTTTCTCCCCCAAATCCATGCTCTTTCCACATACATTAAATTTTAGATCTATCTCTACAGTCCCAAAAGTCTAATTCACTGAAGCATCAACTCTAAAATTTCAAGTCCAAAATTTCATCTAAATATAATATCATCAGATACTGGTAAAATTTAGGCATAATTCTTCCTGAGAAAAAAACTTTCCACCTTCTTTGAACCTATGATATAAGACAAATTAGGTGCATTCAAAATGTGATCGTGGAGCAGAAATAGGATATACCTCCTTATCCTGAAAGAAAAAAAAATGCAAGAGTTGTTAGGTCCTAAGCTTGTCAAAAACCTACAATAAAAATCTCATAAGGTATTAAAATTGGAGAAAATATACTTGGGCTGAATTCCCCTTATTCTGTACCTCATGCAGTGGTGGTTTAATCTCCAAACCACACTGAGGTGACCTCCCACTTTCCAAAACTACTAGGGCAGTCTTATTATGACTACTGGCAGAGATCACACACCCTGACTTTTGGCAGAGGGTGGTTTCACCCTAAGACTGTGATTTGAGGTTGTGTTGCCTGTTAAAACTGAGGTGATGGCCTAAGACCTTCAAAGGGAAGAGTAATCACAGATGACCTCTAAATCCTCTTCAAGGTCATTCTCTCTCTTAAATAATACTGCATCTCCACAGTTCATGTCTGTTGTTTTGCTGTTTTATAAAATTCAAGAAATCTGACAGCATTTTAAATTTCAACCCCACCTTATTTTCCCCCTTGACAGTGTGTATGGCAATGTAATTCCATCTACATTCCTGGCTTATTCGGAGATAGCTAATGACACCCATTGTAAATGCCTACAATGCTTTAAAATTAAAATTGTGTATCAACAAGCATTTTTTGCCCTCTTCTATACAAGTCTTTTCACTTTTGGTATAATGTTGGCTAACATTTTATCAAATTTCTAAATTCTAATCAGCATTTGATTAATACTGTTATATTTGATTAATCTCTTTTCCCTCAAATTTTCCTAGAAGAAGACAGAAGGAAATAAGCCACTCCTACACTTTGCTTAGAAATTATTTCAGCTAAATACATGTTTTTAGTTCCATTGCTCACAAGTTCTACCTTTCACATAACACTAAAAAACCAGTTCAGCCAAGCTCTTTAATACTTTATAATAAGGATCATTTTTGCTCCAGGAACACATAATATGTTTCTTATTTGCATTTGAGACCTTATTAGAATGGCTTTTAATGCTTACAGTTAAATGTTGATTGTTTTTATGACTACTTATGTATTCTCTTAGAATACGGCAGCCTCCTCTATAGCTTAATGGTCTTTATGAGCTTCCAACATCTCTTCATTGCGATCTTTAATGTTGCTTGAATTTACTTGAATGAGCTTCCATCTGGAACCCATCACCTTGTAACAAGGCCACTTACATTATTTTAAGTACTTGTTACAGCATAAACCCATATCTCAGAACCAAAATCTGTCTCCATTACCTAAAGCTGACATCACAAAATCAATAATTGAGTTGCTTAAACTACAAAAATTTATTTTCGGACACTGTGAGGACTAGAAAGTCTTATATGCAATTGCCAGACAAATTGATTACTGCTGGTAATTCATGCTAAAAAGCAGAATCGCCTGAAACTTTGGATGTGTCTGTATGTCAAATTATTGTTGACTTCTCACCGTGATCTCACAAGGTGTAGAGTGAGAGTGACATTTCTTTTTCTGTTCCTTTTATTGTAATATCACAATCTACAGGATAATGGACACAACATCATGATATTATTTAATGATAATTATTTCCTACAAGTTCTTATCCCAGTACAGTCTAATCTGTTTTAGGAATTCAACATGTGAATTTCGGCTGGGGGTGAGGGGAGTACAATGTACTTTATAGCAAATTTTTCAGTATTAAATATCTGTGAAAGAGGTTTAATAACAAGAAGAAAGTAAGTCGTATTTCTTATTATCCTGGCAGAAAGCCAGGTTTCAGAATGCAGAACTTACATGATGTTCTTGCACTTATATCAGAGCCTCTCAGATGTAATTTTAGACCTCATATCACAGTACATCCTGGTAGAAAAGGGAGATTCATCACCCCTATTCCACTCTTCATCTTGGGAACAGAATTTTCATTTGTTGGATTGTATTTAAGAACTGGGAGTTACTATTCCTGCTGTGAGGCATCAGGTGCACCTGATTTGTCCAGCCAGAAGAAAACATATTGTTCCAAAATGTGACATCACCTGAGGATAACTAATTTCTTTCCTCTTGCACTTTCTGAATTGTAGCTTCCTCAGAAGATCTTGAAATTACTAAGACTTTCAGTTATTTCATGGTCAGTTATGGTTGCCCAGGTTCCACTTACAATTAATGAGGTCACATCTAGTAACAAATCAAACATGACCTTTGAGAATACATCTGGTCTCTGAACCAACATTTAAAAATTTTAAAATTCCTCTCTCTCAATCTTATTTAAGATTTGGAGAAAAGGGAAATCTTGTACACTGCTTGTGGGAATGCAAACTGGTACAACCACTGTGGAAGGCAGTGTGGAGGTTCCTCAGAAAATCGGGAATGGAGCAACCAGTTGACCCAGCAATCCCCCTTCTGGGGATATACCCAAAAAACCTGAAAGCCTTTGTCCGCATAAACTTATGTACCCCAATGTTCATTGCAATGCTCTTCACAGTGGCCAAAACATGGAAACAACCAAAGTGCCCTGCAACAGATGACTGCATAAAGAAGCTGTGGTACATATAAATAATGGAATATTACTCAGCTATAAGAAAAGATGAAATATTGCCATTTACAACAAAATGGATGGACCTGGAGACCATCATGCTTAGTGAAATAAGGCCAGACAGAAAAAACAAAGAACTGTATGACTTCACTCATATGCGGAATATGAAACTGAAAGCAAAGAAAAAAGAAATGAAGAAACAAATAACCCATGGACACAATCAATAGTTTAATGTTTATATGGTGATGAGTTGGTCAGGGAGGGAAGAAAAGGGAGAGAGTGGGAGAGGAGGGGCGAAGCTAAATATAAGGTGATGGAAAGAGAAATCATATAGGTGTTGAACTTATTATCCATGAAGTTGACAATGCACTGTAGAATTGTATGCCTGAAACCTATGTAATCCTTGCTAACAGATGTCACCCCAATAAGTCTAACAATAAAAATGAATTAAAAAAAGATTTGGGAAAATTATAAATCAAATATGTCTTTTGAACCTATTAAAGAACTAAAATTAAAAGAAAAATCTTCCACCACAATAATTTGAGACTCAGGCACATCCAAAGTTTCAGGAGATTCTGCTCATCTGAAACAGAAACTGCTAAAGTCACAAGCTGGTAGGAGCACTTTTTCAGGGTGATTATTATAAATGAATGAAACCTGAGGGTAGATTTCTGAGAAAAATATTTTTTTGAAGCCACACTACATACTTCTGTGGGCTTTTTCTTCAGAAACATATACGTTCACAAGGAAAACTAATATAGTTCCCTTCATAGACATGGCATGGTGGAGCAGAATTAATCACTTCAAACCCACACAGAACCCATTTCAGCAGACTGTCCAGGGAAGTAACTTATCCAGAAACTTATTGTGCATGCTGCTGAATGAGAATTTTTCCTTATTACTTACCTAAAAATGGGCATAGTTACCAGGGTTAGGATAGTAAAAAAACTAGATTGTAAATGCTGTAGCCAGAGAATGAGTAGTAACAGAAGAAATTAGCTAATCATGGGTAGCTCTGTGGAAGTCATAACATTTACCCAGGATGAGAACCATACAGGTATTTAATCATAAAAATACATAATGGATACCCACAGATGAGCATAAGGCCAATATCATAATAATGAATAAAAATTAAAAGAGTGGTGATATACAGACTTTGTGATTAGAGTAATGTAGGCATGTCCAAAGCCAACAGCAAGACAAAATTGATGACATCAGGTAATTCTAAAATGTGAACCTACAGCTAGGAAACCAAGTCAGAATATTATCCCCTGGGTCTCAGTCTTTTTTCTCCCTCTTTGGTTGGTGAAGTCAACAAAATTTATTTCCTTTTCTGGGGTCTTGTTGTATATTCTGGAATATTTATGAGCATTCAACCAGACACATATTCAAAGGAGATGCTGGTTTCTGCAGGAAACTGGCTATAGTAGCTGTGGGTTCACTTAGCTATTCATCTGTCTTAATGTCACATGCTAGGTTCTGAGGTCCATAAAGCAGTTAGTTGGTCAAGCAAAAAGGTAAACATCCTGATGAAGTCTGATTGTCAATGGACCCTGAGTCCATCATAGTGCCAGTTTGTCTGTAAGTAGGCTAGGTGATTCAGACACCCTGTCAGAAGACAAGCTGATTTTGTTCACTTCCCCATTGCTTACGTGCCCACAAGGTGACTTGTCTGAACAGTCTTACCTGAGACAGCTAAGAATAGTTATTATTTTTGTGACTTACCAGGGTTTTTATTCATGCCACAGAAGTGAATTATGCAGGAAACCTCCAGTTGCTGGCTCCAGTTATCAAGGAATAGACCTAGTCATACTTTTACAATCCTCAGAGAAATTCTTATCACTTCAAATCTGGCATTTGCATTTATAAAACCTGCAAGAACAGGAAAACATAAGAGAATTTTCTCTATATGTGCTTAAATCGTGGGTGTTTTTGACTAGCTTTCCAAAAAAGGTCTACACTCAGGACTAGAGACAATTTGGGGGCACCTCCTATGTGCTCAGTGCAGGAAAAAGAGGCAAATTTACTGGCAATTTTCTTAAAAATTAGTCACATTGTGTTTGTGTGTGCATGTGCATACGTGTGTGTCCTTGTCTAATTTATTGAATAATAGAAGTAGAATGGGTTGTATGTCAATGCAAAGATTCTCAGAAATCACCTCTATCAATGGAACCTAAAGGAGATAAAAAGGCACCAAAAAGTTTCTGGTATTGGGAGACTATCAACATCGCCAGTGCATCTAACAGCCCCAGGAAAGGGGCATCTTTAGGGCTTATAAAACATTAATTGGAGACAGTGTGCAGTCATCGGTGTTTATTGAGGCCAATTCACTGTTTTCAGACATGATGTTAATTGTGTATCAGAAGGAGCATTGTAAACTCAGTAAACAGACATTTAATACTGGACTAGAAATGCTAGAGGTCAATGCTCTGTGAGCCCAGATAAGATTTTTTGTCTGCAGAATGTAAGCTGGGCAACAGCGGACACCCAGGATCAATGTAACATGGGCTGCAACCCAGTATCAGGTAGAAAGGTAGTTATAGAAGAGTTTTCTCTGAGAACCTGTGGCTTCCACTTTTCAGAAAACAATCTAAAGTAAGAATAGAACAAGAAATGCTAGAGTATTGTATTATACCATATTTAATAGGAATAAAATATATAATAGAGTTTCAAGGACTTCAAAATCTCTTTATAGTAGCAATATGGGTTACATGAATGGTTTCATTAATTCAAATAATCTAAACATTAGGACACACACTGACCTCAACAATATAACATTCACTACCAAAACACAGAATAAGAGGTCTCAGTGTCATTCAAAGCAAATTTCAAAATAAGACACATTTTGTGAAAACTAGTTTCTTAATTGAAGAAGCTCTGCCTACACAGAGTTAAGACACCTGGCAGGGGTCATATATCCCCCAACAATGATTAAAACTTGAACTTTCAGGCTTCCACTGCAAATGAGCAATGTCTCAACTATTTTTCCTCAGATGGGAAAAGCCTTCTGCTATAAATTAGTTTGTTTATGAATATGTAAATGGTCTAAGTACTTGGATACATATGGACATATCTGTGCCCTGAGAGAATTGACTTACCTCACACCCTCCCTACAAAATTCCTGAGAGCATAGACATCATCATGGACTGGAGCTGGAAAATTTTCTTTCTACTGAGAGTGGCTACAGGTAAGAAGTGTCTCAATCCATGCACTGATAGGGTACCAGGGTCAGTGAAGAAGGATTTTACCCAGATCTCTCTTCTGTCCACAGGTGTTCACATTTATGTGTACATGGTGCAGTCTGAAACTGCGACGAGGAAGCCTGGGTCTTCAGTGAAGATTTTCCACAAGGCTTCCAGATACACCTTTAAAAATACTATATACAGCACAAAGACTTGAGTGGATAGGATGAATCCATTCTAACAATGATGGCACAAAGTATGCACTGAAGTTTCAGGACAGAGTCACCATTACCAGGGATATCTCCATGAGCACAGCCTACATATATCCTATATAAAGCTGAGCAGTTTGAGATCTGAAGACATAATCGTATACAGTGTGATTACTCACATTCTGAGAGTCTCACAACTTCCGGAGGAGAAGGCAGCTTTGCAGTGATGAAAAGATGACAAGGATTGATGAGTCAGCTGACTTACACAGAGTCTGATATCTGTGACAAGGAGACGCTCTCATAGGAAAATCAGTAACTCAAAAAAATGTTTAAAGTGTCTAAATGTTCTACAAGAAAGATGCAGGAGAAGTCTTTCCTGACAGGACCTTTTCATCAGTAATTGTCTCTGCAGAGGTCAGTTTTGGTTCTTTTCATTCTCTGAGTGAGGGATGTTCATTCAGAATCATCTGGGAACACTTGGATAAAGGCAAATTGTGGGACAGGACTGTGGTTTCTTCCTACTAAATTTTCTTACTCTTATTTATGAAAAACTAAATTGTGCTTAGGGATAATTAAATATATGAAAGTCAAGGATGAACTTATACTTTGTAGTTATCAATTAGCTCCACACACATGACATTCTGAGAGGACAAGCATAATTCTTGGTATCAAACTTTCAGTGAAAAGTGTGCCATTTTCAAGCACAGTGTAAGACACCTATGCAAGAGAGGTTCTTTCTCAACTTTTTCCTCCTAAGCCCTCTTTCTTCAACTTCTCAGCCAGGAGGAAGTCATTTTTGATTAACGGTCATGGTTTTATCTACTTCTCTTAAAGTCTTATCTCCCTCTGCCTTCTTCCAGTTTAAAAACTTGTGGTTAAATTAGGAGTCATAGAAATAAATCACAAAAATAACTTTATCTCATGATACCAAAAGGAAGCAAGGATGTCAAAGTCCCTTCTTTAATATAACACTCACTGCTGAGTTTCTGAAGAGGCTTCTTCTCTCAAGCTACAGTCCTGTGGGTGGCTGTTTCTGTAGCAATACTTGTTGTCCTCACACAACAGTGAGTAGCATGGATAGAAGATTGATGGTGTAAGACTCATGTTTCTTCTGTGTTACTTTCTGGTCAAAACTACATCAAATTACCACACAACTGAGGTTAAAATTTACATACATTTATTTTGTCAGTTCAGGAAATTAAACAAGTTTTTTTTTTTGTTTTGTTTTTTTTTTTTTTTTTTTTACTTTTTGGTATGTGGGTAGCTCCCTGACTGGGAATCGAACCCATGCCGCAGTGCTGACAGTGCCAGCGCCGAAGCCTTAAGCCACTACACCACCAGGGAACTCCCTAAACAAGTTTTACTAGATGATATCAAGGTGTTGGCAGAACCATACATGCACCAGAGTGTCTCGGGGATGGCTATGAATTTAATACATGATTCTAACGAGTCTAACCAAATTTATATGTTAAAATTATACCCATAAAAATGATAGTTTAAGATTTGATATATTTTGGAGATGAAAGATAATAAAAACGGATTTCTAAAGTAAGGAAATAGTGACATTTTCAATGACATTCCAAAGAGCTTGCTCATCCCTCCCACTCTGTAAGGACACAGCAAGAAGGCATCAAATAAGAGCCATAAAATGAGCCCTCAACAATTGTTACAATGATCATGTCCTGATTTAAAATTGCTACATGCAGAGATGTAGAAATTAATTATTTTTGCTGATAATTTACCTAAGATGTGTAATTTTTCATAGTAGCCCAAATGAAATAAAAAGAGTAAATCTGCTTATTTCAATATTTCAGCTGTTAGAGGGGCATTTTTTGCATCTTATTCTCTCTTCCTCCCACTATCCAGCCAAGATAAACTTATCTTTTTCAATGATCAAATTGCTTTCATCTTCTACTGGAATCTTATTTCTTTCTGGTATGATCTTGTGGTTAAATTAGGAGTCATTCAGATAACCCATAAAAATATTTCTGTCCTATTTTACCTAAATAAACCTAGTATAACAGAGTCTCAATATTTTTTAATACTCAATATTTTTTAATACTCACAGGGTCCAATTGTGATTCAGACAACCATAGTCTACTTGGAGCATTTCAAATATTCATATCCATTCCACAAAAACTACACCTAGCACATCTCAACATTTCCGAAAATGCTAACATATTAAATAATGAAATG
>PVJL010019703.1:0-13346 GCA_004026885.1 Lyroderma lyra | reverse complement strand
GTATAAAAGATAGCTGTAACTATACAACTGTTAATGGACACACAATATACAAAGATGTCACTTGTAACATCAATAAAACAAATGTTTAGGGAGATGTAACAGAATAGAAATGATTGAAGTTAAGCTGTTATCAGTTTAAAATAGATTCTTATACCAATAAGGTGTTTTATGTAAGCCCAAAGGGAACCACAGGAAAATACCTATGGAGGATACACACACACACACACAAATAGGCTAAAAGCAAAAAGGATGAAGAAAGGTATTTCATGCGAATCGTAACCAAAAGAAACCAGGGATGGCCATATTTGTATAAGACAGCACAGTCTTTAAGTCAAAAACTGTCACACCAGAGGACATTAATAAAATAAAAATTCAGGAGCAAGATGTAACAATTATAACTGCATACTCATCTATTGTCGCCTGTACCCACATATATAAAGCAAATACTGACAGCACTGAAGAGAGAAACAGACAATACTGTAACACTTCACTACCCCATTTTTAATCATGGATAGGAAAACAGGTAAACAATACAGTACGGGAGAGAGGCCCTGACAACATCACACCAAAACTGGACACGTAGAATATTCCACCCAACAGCAACACGGTACACGTTTCCTCCAGTGCACACGCAATATTCCCCAGTACGGATCACAGGTTAGGCCACAAAAAAGTCTTAATGAAGATTAAAATCACAGAAGTATCTTCTCTGACCACAATGTAATGAAAGAATAAACTAGAAAATCAACAACAAATAGAAAACAGGAAAAAACACTCTCAACAACAGCTGCAGCAAAGATGAAGTCAAAAGGGAAATCAGAAAGTATCTTGAGATGAATGAAAACACAACACACCAAAATCTGTGGGTAGTGGTAAGTACTAACATTAAAAACAATACATCTCCATTGTGTATATGCACCACAGCTTCTTTATCCAGTCATCTGTCGCAGATACACAATGGAATATTACTCAGCTGTAAGAAGAGATGAAATATTGCCATTTGCGACTACATGGATGGACCTGGAGATCATCATGCTTAGTGAAATAAGCCAGACAGAAAGAACAAGGACCTGCATGATTTCACTCATATGCGGAATATAAAACTGACAGCAAAGAAAAAAGAAATGAAGAAACAAATAACCCATGGACACAATCAATAGTTTAATGTTTATTTGGGGACAAGTGGGTTAGGGAGGGGAGAAAGGGGAGGGGGTGGGAGAGGAGGGGGGGAAGCTAAATATAAGGTGATGGGAAGAGAAGTCACACTGGGTGGTGCACTTATTGTACAACAAGGTGACAACGCACTGTGGAATTGTATGCCTGAAACCTATGTAATCCTTGCTAACAGATGTCACCCCAATAAGTCTAACAATAAAAATGAATTAAAAAAAAACAAAAAAAAACAATACATCTCAAATCATCAACTTTATACCTCAAGGAACAAACAAATACAACAACAAAAAAGAATAATAAAATTCAAAATAATAGAAGGAAAGATTAGAGCAGAAATAAACAAAATAGAAAATAACAAAGATAAAAGTTGGCTTTTGGAACCAATCAACAGAGGTGACCAGTCCTCAGTTAGATCGACTAACAAAGCAGAACTCACCTGAAATCAGAAAGAGCCAGTATAACAGGTGCCTCAAATTTAAAAATAATCATGAGACTACGAACCATTGTCTGCCAAAAAAATTGGATAACCTAGAAGAAATGGACAAATTCTTAGCAACAGGCAACCTACCAAAACTGAATGAAGAAGAAACAGAAAATCTAAATAGACTTCTAACAAGGAGATTAAATCCGTAATCAAAATCTCCCGAGAGCGAGAGAGCCTGGGACCAGCCAGGGGGCTTCACTGAAGAATTCTACTAAATACTTCTAAAAGAATTCATGTTGATTTTTCTCAAACTCTTCCAAAAAAGCTGAGGAGGAGGAAACATTTCTCAAGTCATTTTATGATGCCAAAGTTACCCTGATATCAAAGCCAAAGACATCACAAGAAAAGAAGCTTACATACAGACAAAAGTCCACAAGAAGTCTCCATGCAAAAATCCTCAATAAAATGCTAGCAAACTGCATTCAGCAGCGTGTTAAAAGGATCATACACCCAAGAAGGACTTAACCCTGGCATGTGAGGTAATTCAATATATGAAAATCAATAAATGTAATACACCACATCAATGGTATAAAAGTTAAATATTACATAATCATTTCAAATGATGCAGAAAAAGCATATTCCAGAGAGTTCGACCCTGGAGAAATGTACCTTAGCATGACAAAGGTCACATGTGAGTATCACACAGCTAACATCTACTCAATGGGGAAAAACAACGGTTTTCATCTAAGTTAGTTAAGTTAACAGGGCCAGCGTGCCCAATCTCACCACTTCTATTCAATATATTGTGGGAAGTCCTAGCTAGAGCAATTAGGCAAGAATGAAGAAATCAAAACAGAAATAAAAATATATACCACCTCCAGGCAAATAAAAATGGAAATATAACATACCAAATGTTATGGGATACAGTAAAAGTATCTTTAAGAGGGCAGTTCATGTCAACAAGTGCCTATTTCAAGAAACAAGACAAATATCATATAAAAAACCCTTTTTACCTCAAGGAAATATAAAAGAGCAAATGAAGCCCAAAGTTAGTAGAAAGAAGGCAATCACAGAGATAAGAGTGAAAATAAAAGACACAGATACAGAAGAAAAAAATACAAACTATCAATGAAACTAAAAACTGGGTTGAAAAGATAAAATTGAGAAACCTTTAACTAGACTCATCTAGGAAAAAAAGAGAGGACTCAAATTAAAAAATCAGAAATGAAGGCGATTTTACAGCCGGTACCACAGAAACACAAAGGATCACAAGAGACTACTATGAACAGACAGACATCAACAAACTGGACAACCTACAAGTCCGTCAGCCCCTAGAAACATACAACCTTCCAAGGCTGACTCAAGACGAAACAGAAAATCTGAACAGACCCATTAGCAATAAGGTGATTCAATCAGTCATTTAAAATCTCCCTACAAACAAAATTCTAGGAATAGACAGCTTCACCAGTTAATTCTAAAAGAAAATTCATTGAAGAACCCTAATTTTTCTTGAACGCTTTCAAAAAAACTCCTTCTGTGAGCCAGCATCACCCTGATACCCAAACCAGACAAAGACACCACCAGAAAAGAAAATTACAGGTCAATATCCCTGATGAACACCGATGCAAAAATCCTCAACAAAATATTAGCAAAGCAAATGTAACGGCACATGAAAATAATCACACACCATGACTGAGTGAGATTTATTCCAGGAATGCAATATGGTTCCGCAGCTACAAATCCATCAATGTGGTACACACTACATTAACAAAACGAAGGATTAAAAATATATGATCATTTCAATAGATGCAGAAAAACAGTTAACAAAATTTAACATCCATTCACATTCTCAACAAGGAAGGTGCAGAGGAAAGGTGCCTCGGCATAACAAGGACCGCCCACGACAAGCCCACAGCTCACATCACACTGATGGGAAAGCGCTGAAAACTCCCCTCCAAGATCAGGGACGGGGCAAGGATGCTCCCATGACCACCTTCACTCAACAGTGTACTGAAAGTCTTAGCCAGACCAACGATGCAAAAAAAATACACAAAAGACATCCAGAGTATAAAGGAGGAAGGAAAACTGTCAGCATTTGCAGATCACACGGTATCACGTAGAGAAGACGCCACCAAACACTGTTAGAATAGACAAATTCAGTAGATTTACATGATACAAAATCAATACACAAGTCTGTTGCGTATCTTTACACTAATAATAAACGACCAGAGAAGTTAAGAAAACAATCTCCTTTACAATTGCATCAAAAAGAATAAAATGCCTAGCAATAAGTTTAATCAGGGAGGGAAGATGTCTGTACTCTGAAAAGTGTAAGACATTCATGGAAGGAAATGGAGAGACAGATAAGTGTAAACACACTCATACCCCGTGCTCCTGGATGGGGGAATCGACGTTGTTAAAATGTCCATAATACCAGAAGCAACCTGTAGGTCACTACAGTCTCCTTCAAAATTTCAATGGTATTTTTCACAGGAATAGAACAATTAATCCTAAAATTTCTGTGGAACCACAAAAGACTGAATAGCCAGTGCAATCCTGAAGAAGAGAAAACCTGGAGGCGTCACACTTCTGACTTCAAACTACGTTACAAAGTTGCAGTGATCAGAACGGTATGGCTGGTGCACCGCTGTTTCAGCAGACCCATGGTTTCTGAACCTGAGTGTGAAGACGACTTTCCTGAGGGCATGCCCTCTGACTCTGTCACCTGTCTGCAGCGTTGGGGACAATGTCGCAAATGGTGGCGGAGTGGTTTTATACCAGAGATGGTCAGTCCACCTTGAAACCACAGGCTTAACCTTCCTGATTTGTCATCAGAGCACAGACAAGGGTCATGCAAATGCACATACAAATGCAGCGAGATTCCTAATAAACACTTTCGCCATCTCCGCACTCGCCCCCACACGCAGATGTTCCAGAACAGACAGGCAAATATCCATCAGTCCGTGCTGACCCCAAACGGGATGGCTCGCCATGCGGTTCCTGGCCCTCGAACATTCTACTTCAGGGATTTGATCCCAAACCTCTAACTCACTGGCTCACAAGTCTTTTCTCAGGTCTGTTCACCCACCACCGGTGCAGGGGGTGGGCCGATGCCTGGACCAGTGTCTCCGCCCCCCAGATCAGGCGTCGCTGCTGACCCCACGGGGGGGGGGGTCACAACAAGAACTTCCACGGCCTGCTCCCTGAGTCCATGCTGGTGCTATGGCCACGCTAAGCCTGGGCTCCTGTGGCCTAAGGAAGAAAAGGGTCCCCCCCACGACCACCACGCAGCGGGGAGGGGGTCCTTCTGGGTGACCCGCCAACACACAGCGGGGAGGGGGTCCTTCTGGGTGACCTCGTCCAGGGAGCTGCTGCTCTGCTGAGATGATTGTTCTCATCGCACTGTGCAGTCAGGCTCCTGACCGCCCGTTACCGGTGTACCCGGCTTACAATGCACGAGGAAGAGGCAAATGCTTATGACATTTTACCCTGAAAGCAGAAAATCCCTCAGAGCTTCTGTGGGGGACGGCACGCTAATGACACGTAGGAAAACACAAACCTCCGGCAGCTCACAATGACAGATTTTGTTCAAGTAGTGAGCTGCGCACGCGTTTCTCACCTCACACTGCCCCTCAGGTGGGGAGACAGGGGGTGGGGGCCAGGTGGCCACCTCAGGTTCACAGGTGCCACGGCGTCTGCCAAAGGCCCCCTGAGAACCCAGCGCTCTGGGCTGTCACAAGATGCCCATGTCCCCTCCCCTGCGGCTGCTACGGGATTGCTCTGATACTGACTGTTGGGTGCTGGTCAGGCCACAGAGGTGCCCGGAGCCTGCAGGAACGCTGAGCTCTAAAGGACACGTTGCCGGTGGCTTAGTGTGCACAACTCAGAGAAAACTCCAGGAACCAGAGCCAGGGGAGCCCCCACAGGTCTGAGAGTTCTGCCCCAGAGCCCCACTGCTGTTCTCCCAGGAACTGTCAGAGAAAACCCCCCAGCAGGCGAGGGGAGCCCCCATCTGATACACAGCAGAGCGCTGTTCCTCTTAGCAGGGCCCGTCCTGGGGGACTGGTGAGCTGGGACAGGCCCCAACATCAGAGTTAAGCCGCTCTCAAGACTTCATCCTGAATTGCTTCCCAGACGCTTCTAGCTGGAATCCTACATACTGGTTGCGAGAGGGGCTTTCCGTGGTATTCTAAGCACAAGCGATGCCGCCGTGCAAACCCACAGCTGGTACACAAACCACCCTTTATTCGCTGTAACAGGCACGTTGTCTGCAACTCACCCACCAGCGGGGGCGACACCTCAGAGCTGGGCCGCGTGAGTGTCACGGAGATTATGCGACTCCAGACCAAAAACAGTCAAGGATTGTGCTTGATGAGGTCAAAATTCAATGTTCCAAGAACGGACTTAGTACTTGTATACAACTTTATTTGTGAGAAGCTGACTGATTCTAAGTATTTCACATTAAAAAAAAAAAATAAAGGCGACGTGTTCATAAAAATTAAAGAGATGTGTTTAAGGCAGAGGAAAGAGTCTACTCTGACATTCAAGATGATTTCATATAAGTAAAAAAAAGGAAAAATACAAATGTTAACATTTTTAATATAGAATTTTTGGTCATATAACCATAAAAGAATTTTAATAATTATATAAATTTATAAAATAGGCGACAAGAACTAAGTTTAAAAACAAAATTTTACTTTAGCTGCCACAGTAAGCCAATTTTAACACTTTCGTGTATTTTAGAAGTAGTTATCATGAGGAACAAAATAAACACGTTAGATTACTGTTTTGTGCTTCCCTGGGTTGCCCAAAGAAATCTAGCTACTAAAAGCAAAAATATATTAATGAGACTGTATGAAACTAATAAGCTTCTACACAGCAAAAACGAAAAACAAAACAAAAAACCATCAACAAAGCAAAGAGGTAACCAACTGCATTGGAGATGTTTGCAAACACCACCTCCAACAGGGGCTAATATCAAAATATATAAAGAGCTCATACAACTCGACAACACAACAACAACAACAAACAGTCCAAATAAAAAATGGGCAGAGGACACGCACAGACACTTCTCCCAGGAAGACATGCAAACGGACAACAGACGTACAAAGAAATGCTCAACTTCACTAGGTATTGAGGAAATGCAAATCAAAACCACAATGAGGTCCCACCTCACAGCTGCTATTAATAGAATGGCTCATCAACAAGACAGGGACAACCTGTGCTGGGGAGGCTGTGGAGACAAAGGAACCCTCACACACTGCTGGTGGGTGTGCAAACTCGTACAGCCAGTATGGAGGTACCTCAAAAAGTTAAGGATAGAGTTACCACACAGCCCAGCAATCCCTCTTCTGGGTATCTAACCCCCAAAATCTGAAAACATTTATCCAGAACGTGTATGTGTAACCCTATGTTCATCGCAGCATTATTCATGGTAGCCAAGACATGGACATGACCAGAGTGCCCTTCGATGGGTGACCGGATAGAGGAGCTGTGGCGCGCGCGCACACACACACACACACACACACACACACAGGGATGTGACTCGGCCGTAAGACAAGACAAAACAGTGTCATTCATGACCATGTGGATGGACCCTGAGATCATGCAAAGGGAAGTAAGTCAGATGGAAAAAGCTGAGAATCTTTTCACTCATGTGTGAGATATAAAACTGAAAGCAACAAAGGTACGAAACAAGCAAACAAAAACTCATGGACACAGAACATTTTAGGCAGCGGTTCTCAACCTGTGGGGTGCAGCCCCTTTGGGGGTCGAACAACCCTTTTGCAGGCGTCGCCTAAGACCATCGGAAAACACATATCAGATATTTACATGACGATGCATCACAGTAGCAACATGACAGCTATGACGTAGCAACGACAATAATTTTCACCACAGCATGAGGGACTGTATTAAAGGGTCATGGCGTTAGGAAGTGGAGAACCGCTGTTTTAGTGGTTACCAGAGCGGTGGGGCGTGGCAGAAGAGGGTAGCGGGGGTGAAATACGTGATGATGGAATGATCTGGGTGGTAAGAACAGAACATACAGGTGAGGTACTGTAGAAATGTACACCTGAAACCTGTGTAATTAACCACTGTCTCCTCAATATTAATAAATGTGATAAAAACCATTAAAAAACGTAATTACTTATCCATCCGAGTACGTTAATCAGAGCATAGAAATGAAGGGTGTGCTAATGCCCAAAGGTGGCGCGCTCAGATGTAGCAATGCTGAAATAATGGTAACTGAACCCCAACAGCTGTAAGTGACCACAAGTAGTGAAGAGTAGAATCACCTGGGCGGAGGCCCACGGGCCGGGGAGGAGGGCTCCGCTGCCAGTGTCACGCAGCAGTGCCATGCCAGGGAGGGAAGTCTACATCACTTGGTTTTACGTTTTCCCCACCCTGTAATAGTTTGGTGACAAGAGGGCCCCTTCTGGCGTGTCAGGGGACAGTCCTCAATGATTTTTTTCTTACTCTATGTCAACAATGTATCTGCACGACTGTGGGAAACCACTATTGCTGCGTAAACCCAAGCCGCCAAGACATTTCAAATGCAAAAGAACATTTACAATTACTGGATGCTAACGGTGTACCCACATGACTCCGGTAAACCACGCTACGGCCCGGTCAACCCAAGCCGCTAAGGCAGACTATTTATCACTAGCGCCTAAGCTGGCTCTGGAAACTACTAGAAACAGCTAGTTTACTTCTGAAGTTATCTTTAAAAACGTGAAACTTAAATTTTAAAAAAATTTAAGGCAGAAAGCCCAGCACTTACGTGGCGTCCCCGGAGCAGCGCAGCCTCAGCAGGCCCACGCGAGCCGCGTGGGGAGCTTTGCGGGCGGAGCTTTGCGGGCGGCGTACAGGAGGCACGTGCGGGCGGTGCATGGCGTACAGTGGACTGAGCTTCGCGGGCGGCGTACAGCGCGCACCCGTGGACAGCGTACAGGCGGTGCATGGCGTACAGCAGGCGGAGCTTCCCGGTCGGTGTACGGTGGGCGGGCACACGTGGACGGCATGCAGCGGGCGGAGCTTCGCCGGCGGCGTACAGCGCGCACACGTGGACGGCGTACTGTGGGCGGAGCTTTGAGGGCGGCGTACGGCACGCACATGCGCAGACAGTGTATGGCTACTGCAGGCGGAGCTTCACGGAAGGCGTACAGCGCACACACGTGGACGGCGTACCACGGGTGGAGCTTCACGGGCGGGTCAGCGCGCTCATGCGTGGGCACCGAGCAGTCAGGCGGCAGAGTGAGGCACGCACGCACAGGCGGAGTTTAACCCTTCCCCGTCCGCACAACCACCAGTGTCCCCCAGGGTGGCCGGCCACAGTGGTCAGGAAGCTGTCCGCCCTCTGCACTCCCACGGACCCCTGTGGTTTCAGCATTAGGGCTCAGCTCAGACCATTCAGAGCGTCTCTCTGCGGCCTCTGTGCGACCAGGGCCCAGTTCTGCCGGTGCAGAGCCGCTGATAAGGCAGCTGTGCTGGGCTCCCCCGAAGCGTTTGGTCGGCTCCTCAGCGCACCCTCTAAGGAATGGGCTGCCTGCGTGGAGGGAAACCACATTTGGATAAAAACGCATTAATGCCAAACCACCACGTTCCAAAACTGCAGTAAATACTAGCACACGCATAGAAATGTTGAAGTTTTCGACACAGCATTTCATCACTTGCGATTTTAATGTAGCGAAAACTCCATATAACTTACATTTTGTGTGGATGTGAAAACCACGTTTCAGGAAGGCAAAGGCTCCCTGCTGAGGAGAGTCCCCCTTAACCTCATTTCATCCGCCGCTAGATGGATAGCGTTGGATGTGATTTCACAGACCTCAGAACGCCAGGAACCTAGGAAAAGGGAAATCACGTTGCAAACAAAGGTGTTCCCTGGCACCGCTCCCGGTCAGGCCCGCCGACCTGTGAAAACACATCCGCATCGGGGCTGTCACCCGACCGGGACGGAACAGATGAGTCAGATTCTTGTGCGCTGACAGGTTCATTCCTCTAATCCCGAAATCACCCTCCAATTCCTTCTAATGGGCGAACTTGGTTCATATTTTCTAGCTACTTCTAACGCCACACGGGGTGATCACCCAGGGTTAATCGGGTTATGGGAGTGACTGATTATTTTGCTCTCTCCACTGGGCAACCTGGAATATGTCCCATTGATTTCTGACTGTGAATCACCGGTGAAAAAAAATTAATTCTGTCTCAGGAGGGTTTACTGCAGAAGAGAGTCTGCAGACTCAATAGCTGCTTACAGTTCCAACCCAGTGTCTCCTGAATTAGGAAGCAAAAAAATGATTTCCCCAAACGTAAAACAGAACAACTACACTATCAATTTTTTTTTAATTCT
Organism: Lyroderma lyra; assembly: GCA_004026885.1. Classification (NCBI taxonomy): domain Eukaryota; kingdom Metazoa; phylum Chordata; class Mammalia; order Chiroptera; family Megadermatidae; genus Lyroderma; species Lyroderma lyra. The sequence goes on along the minus strand of PVJL010019703.1, from coordinate 3,396 downwards.
GTTGAATATATATATATATATATATATATATATATATATATATATATATGATTCTGTTTATTCATGAAAACAAAGGAATTTATTCAAGTAGTCAAATAAAGAGATTATAAAGATCTGAAACATCCATGTTTGGGAAGTAAATGTCATTTTGTCTAAGATGTTTCCATTATTTTCTCAAGACATTAGATCCTGTTGTGTCTGTATTTTAATCAAGGCTGAAGCCATTTTAAGAAATCCAATATTAATGTTTGATTTACAATGTATAAATATTTAAGTAGACAATATTATGTTGAAAACTGACTTTGAAATAACTTTAAGAGATGTAACTTGCCACCAAAGAAATCCCTACAGAAAATTTTAAGTTTAATATCTTGAGGTTGATTTTGATATTATGATTGGCACTGCATAGACTGAAGTAAAATGATTATGCAGTGTGATTTAAAGGTAGTCTATGATAAAATAAGGTTTAATAATCCTTGCATTTTCATTTTCGAGGTTTCACAATCCATATTTCATTAGCATGGCATGTATTATTAGGAATAAAACAGCAAAAATGTAGTTTTTGACTAGCTTCATTACTCTGCCTTAAAATTAAAACTGCCTTTCCATGATAAAATATCAAGTTGTTATGAAAAAAGTTGTATTTCAGAACCTAGAAAATTTACATAAAACTGAAGTTCTTTATGCATGTAAAGATATACAGTTGGACAAAAAAGTGTTACCTTTTTTCAATCATAATCGTCTTGGGTTTGCTTTTTCTATGGTATACTGCAATGTAGAATTAGACTATGAAAGAGTAAATAACAATTGTAACAGTATATTGTAATGAAAGTTATCTCAATGTGGCATCATTAAGTAAAGTAAGGGTGACTTGAACACAATGCAGTGCGACACCGTGACAGTCAATCTGATAAACAAGATGGCTGCTAAGTGACTAACAGGCAGGGAGCATATAGAGCGTGTGGACACGGGACAGAGGGATGACTCTCGTCCCAGGAAGGACGGAGCAGGAGAGCCAGGAGTTCATCACTCAGAATGGCGTGCGATTTAAAACGTATGAATTGCTTGTTTCTGGAATTTTCCATTTCATAACTTTGGACCATGGTTGATGCAGGTAACTGTAACTGCAGAAAGTGAAACCACAGGTAAGGAGGCGGGGACTGCTGTTTAAGCATGTCATTATGCTTATTTTAATTTAAACTGATACATAAGTATGGGCTTGGCATACAATAGCCATAACTTTAATGAAACTAACACATAGTTACTAAAGAGTTCAAACATATTATTCAAATGAAATAAAATTAGAAATAAAGAAGCAGACTATTTCTGAGCAGCAGAGCAATTTACTTACTTTAAAATTTTTCTACGTAAGATTTATACATCCAAGAATGAAGTAAGCAATTCATAGATCCAAAATTACACAAGGATAACTAAAAACATTTACTGTTTTTGAAAGGAACCGAATTAACTCTTCTTTTCACTAACATCCATGACATCATCTGACTTGCTTCCATCTGCATAAAACAGTATTTAGTGTCATACATCCAGAAGCATCCCAAAATACAAGCCCACAGGCTGCATCCTCCTTATGCAAATAGGACATCTGCTGCTGTCTGAGGCGGCCAGACTACATCCACCTACACTGAGACACCCACAGTGCTGTGAGCACTAAACCAACCACATCCAAGCTCTAGTGGAAGACCCACTCAAGTCGGAGTGTGTGCGGGCCCAGCCGTACGTGCGACCTGGCTGCACGTGGCGGTGCTTCCACTTTCCCAGAATGCCTGGCTGTCAGATCACACTCGCACCATCCCCGACAAAACAGATCCTCTGCATTTTAATCCGTATGTTACTATCTCTCAAAATATTTTTACATTCCTATCATATTAGCCATTTATTTTTCCTGCTTCCTCTTAAAATTTTCCAATAGTCCTCTATAAAAGGAGGCTAACGCAAGGGGAAACCACATGACATTTTTCTTAGACTGAAGTATTTTTTAGAATTATTTTTGCTGTATGAAGAAATACTGATTGTGCACTCCTGCTTTCAATGCATCAATAATATGCATGACTTAAATACAAATAATGCTTTCTTGTTTCAGAAATGTGTTTCCATGGCTCATTAACGAGTCCGCTCCAGGGCTCAACGCTCTGGGATCTTTGGAGATGGAGGCTCTGCCTGAGCCCCACAGAGGAGAGCTGCCTTCTCCTCCCCAAATGCCAGACCGGTGCCCCTCCAGCATGCAGTTTGCCAGAGGGAGGCGGGGACAAGCACCCAGCCCCACTGCCCTCCAGGGCCCTCCTCCCTGACCATGTGTCCCCAACAGATGTGTGCTCCCAGCCCAGGCGCCCCATTCAGGGGCCTTCAGGTGCAGGGCCCGGGCTCCAGGAGCTCCTACTGGGATCTCCTTTGTGGGGTGGGGACCTTGACTAGATAGATATCTGTCCACTCTGACTCAGTCCTTGTCAGTCCCATCCCTCCCCCTCTCCATCACACAGCCCAGTGAGGTCCACTGAATGGTAGGAACCCCGTATTCAAGGTTCCTCAGCAGGGGGCAGTGGGTGGACCCCCTACCTGTGCAACGTGTGTCTGCCTGACACACTCCCAACACCGGTCCCTGGAGCAACGGGGTGCCCCTGCCCCCTTCCTGGCTCACGCTTACACTGCTGCAGTGCTTCCCGTACTAATCGATGACAGTGCAATGTGTCACCCAGAGATGGTATCACGTTCCTACAAATGGGTTCCTCGAATGATCGTATAAAGGCATCTTTGAAAACTGTCATTAGAAAATGACGTATTTGCCATTAATTACTTAATGTCTGTGTCAACTACTAGAATATTATTTCCGTTCCTTCGTCGTCTTTGATAAAATTTACTGCCGTGTGGTTGCTTGCCTTTATCCTCCCCCTTTCTATTACAGAATAAATTATATATATTAAATTTGCGCACATTGAAAACATGTTGCACTGTCTGATAGGGCTTTCAGGATAAACAGGTAACCCACGTATGACACGGCACATCTCTAACACGGTTCACTCTAACATGGTTCCAGAATCGGGGAAAACGCTCACACAACACGGCGTCCTAGAACACAGCTCCACTCTCACACGGTCTGAGAATTAGAGAAATCCCCAAACAACATGGGGCGTCGTAAGAGCATTAAGATATCCAAGAATTAGTGATGGAAGAAGAAAGTGAGGAAGCAGATTTGGAGAAAATGACATCTGGAATGTGCCCAGATCGTTCGGGGGGCGCCGGCGCCAGTTGAACACGTGACTCCACGACGCGGAGAGAAAGGCCTGGACGTCGCGGGGCCGCTGGAGCCGCAGGTCCTCAACGCGGATCCTCCCGCTGACGGCAGCGCAGAGTTTCCGAGAACTGCCCACGCGCTGGGCA
>PVJL010019702.1:0-13352 GCA_004026885.1 Lyroderma lyra | reverse complement strand
TCCCTCTCTTCCTTTTTCTGAGCTGTTTCCATGTTCTGGTCTTCAATATCACTAATTCTTTCCTCCATCTGGTTGGTCCTGTTTCCTATGGCAGTTATTTCGTTTCTCACTTCTTTTATGGTATTATTTATTTCTCGTATTTCCGTCTCAATCTTTCTTATGTTTTGAATTTCTTTGTTAAATTGTTCTTTTTGTTCACTGAGTTCCTTTTTTATGTCATTTATATCATTTTTTATGCTATTTATCTCAGCGATGGTGTTCTGCCAATAGGTTTTCATTTCTCTCACAGCCTTTTGAATGGCTGCTTTAAATTCTCTGTCACTTAATTCTGACCCTTCCATTTGTAACAAGCTGTCTTCTGTTTTAATTTCATGTTCTTTCTGAGGAGTTTTAGTTTTTAAGGAATTCATCCTGTCCACTGGGTTCTTCGTCTTTGACATGAGGGCTTTATGTTCAGTGCCCAGATTATTGCTTTTGTGGTGTCTTGCTGTAGAGCAGACACTAGGTGGCGCTGGGGGTCAAATTTTGGGGGAGAGGGGGCTGTTTGTTTCTTGTTTCTGATCTCCTGTTGCGTTTGGAGACTATGCACATATATACTGGGGAGAGGCCAACAAAAGTCTTTCCAAAGGCAGCTCTGCCTTCTGCCCTTTGCTGGGGAAGCTGGTCTGAGGCTTGTTTCTGCTGGCTCGGGTGAATGCTATCGAATCAGTCTTTCTTCCTAGCCCTGATTCAGCATCTGGCTGTCTATGGGCTCACACTGCTTTCAGAACCCTGGGGTGCACGAGGATGTGCCCGCTCCATAAGTCCAAAGCTGTGGGCCTGGCCTGAGAGAGCAGGGTCGCCTTGGCAGCGGGCTGGGAACAGGAACTGCAGCCCTGTGTAGATCTCCAGGGGGCCCAGAGCTGGGGTGTCATCTTTGCACTTCAGAGTCCTCGCTCAGCCCTTCTACTGCTCTAAAGTTTCAAAGCCCGGCCCCCGCGTGGTCTCTCCTCTCCCCTGAACTGCGCCGCTTGGATCCTGTTGTAGTCTCTGTTCCCTTCCCTCTCCCCAACTCCACCCCTTCTCCCCAACCTTCAGGTGTTTACTTGCCATTTGTGGATTTCTCAACAGCTGATTTGTCACTCAGGGTCCTCTTTCTTGGCTCCTGGACCACTGTGCAATTGTGTTTTCTGGGAGAGGCTTTAGGGACCTCCTCTCCAGTCGCCATCTTGCCTTCTTCACCCTTTACTTTTTTCCAGATACTTCTTTTTAAATTAAATTTATTGAGGTAACATTGGTTAATAGCATTTTATAAGTTTCAGGTGTACAATTTTATAACACAACATTGGACTTTGTGCTCACCATCCAAAGTCTAGTTTCCATTTGACAAACACTTACTTCTAATAGGAATTTTAAACATGTATATCTTCATTGAATGTAGCAATTCACATGCTTTCAAAATTTTACAGAATCTGTTTTTATTTCAGTATATATCTATATCTATATCTATATCTGTATCTATATCTATATCTATCTATATATATATTTTTTGCTTGGTTCCCTGACCAGGAAGCGAACCCAGGCCATGGTGGTGAGAGCACTGAAACCTAGCCACTAGACCACCAGGAAACCCCTTATTTCAGTATTTTCAATAATGGATTTTAGTAAAATGCATAAAGATGGACAGAATGTAAATAATTATATAATATCTGTTAAATTAAAAGTAACTAAATAAACAATTTAATATTTTTAATATATTTAACTTTTATTACATTTATAATATAAATAATTTATATTATTTATTATATTGATTAGTGAAATTATATAGGTTCAAGTGTACAATTTTATAATACATCATTTATACATTGCATTGTGTGTCACCACCCATGACCATGTATTTGACACTTTTACCCTTTTTTACCAATCCCCTCCCTTCCCCTCTGTTAACCACTAAACTATTGTCTGTGTCTATGAGTTTTTATTTGTTTGTTGATCTTGTTTGTTGTTTTCAGTTTTTTTAAAATTCATTTTTATTGTTGGACTTATTGGGGTGACATCTGTTAGCAAGGATTACATAGGTTTCAGGCATACAATTCTACAGTGCGTTGTCAACTTGATGTATAATAAGTTCACCACCTAATGTGACTTCTCTTTCCATCACCTTATATTTAGATTCCCCCCTCCTCTCCCACCCCCTCCCCTTTCTCCCCTCCCTAACCCACTCATCCCCAAATAAACATTATACTATTTATTGTGTCCATGGGTTATGTTTTCAGTTTTATAGCCCACATATGAGTGAAATTATTCATCCTTGACTTTTCTTTCTGCTTTAATTCGCTTAGCATGATAATCTCAAGATCCATCACCAATGATGTCACAAAGGCAGTATCTTCTCTCTTGTTATGGTTGAGTGGCATTTCATTTACTTTTCTTTCTTTTTAAATTCACTTAGCATAGTAATTTCAGGATCCATTATCCATGTTATCACAAATGGCAGTATTTCATCTCTTGTTATGGACAAGTAGTATTTCATTGTATATATGTACCACATATTCTTTATCCAATCATCTATCGAAGGACACTTGATTTTTTAATATATCATTTAAAAACAAATTCATTAATAATTAAAGATTGTTTTAAGTCTGTGGTATGTCACATTGGCTTACTAATGATAAGATCTATATGTTAGTATTTTACTTTGGTTTACTGTGAAATTCACATCTGAGACCATATTTTTCCTCAGTGATTGAATGGTAGTATTTATCAGTTGGTTATCTAGGATGCACAGTAAAAAAGTTAAATATATGAGTATGTAGTATTTTTTTCATTTTACAAAATTGAGAAATAAAAATAAAAACAAATAAAATGTATTTGTGTAAAACTATGCAGAAACAAAAGAGAACTGAAAAGAGTGATGAGTAAAATTTATGTATAGCATATTAGTAAACCCCTTTATACCTTTTTATTTTATTTCCTGTAGTAAAAACAAAGCAACACTATTGAGCACATCCTAAGGGCTTCTCCCCAAACAGACATAATGTCTTTTCCCTGATTTTCCTACATTTAGCATTGTACAATGATCTTGCAACAGAAATTATTAATGTGTTTTTGAGATTGTGATTATCTACTTCATTTCTCCTGCATTTGCTAATTGGCATTTTTCTGTAAGAAAGAAGTAAAACTTGAACTTTTAATTTATTATTCAATAATTTATAACAATATGCACTAATGAATATTAATTTTACACTTTGGGTTATAATTCAATACTACATTCTTTATTTTGTTTTTCAAAATTTCCAGCTTTGGCCACTGGCTACCTTTTCAGATAACTTTCCATTGTGAACTGACCATGATATTCACTGCATGTGTGGGGTGAAATTACAGGGCCTTTCATAAAGTGTAACAGGATACTTTCTGTTTCACAGAAGATGTTCCTTTTCTGGAAACTGATTTGAATCTGGATTAAATGAAAGTTTGTCATTCATGTCAGGCTTCCATTAGTATGATTTATTATTATTAGTAGTAGTGGTAGGAGCATTGTTGTGTTATTATTAAATAAGAATTATCTCAGTGGGCTGCCCATTTATTAATATTTCCATCCAAGAGTTTCATGATTAATCTCTTATAACAAAGGTACATCTTTGTGGACTATCATTTTTATTACCACTCTAGACATGCTTCTGGAAGTTGTACAATAACTAGGTTTTATCATTCTAAGGCTTAAGAGAGAATCTAGTATGCATGCCTAAGGGATGCCTCAAAGAAGCATCTCCCACTTTTATCTTTAACCCTATTTCCTCTTTCCTTTAGTGAAAAAATAAGACAATGTATTTTTTCAACTCTGGTTGTCTCAAGGAATAGATTTTGGAGATTAATAAATAGTTTGAACATGCTGAATGTATTTCAATCTATCTATCTCATAAATCTGTTGATATAAAACTGTGCTTTATATTAAATGATATGTCAACGTTGTTGTGTTATAGGTGAACTTGGAATCACCTATAGTTAATAAACTATAGTTTATTAATCACCTGAGAATCCAGTTAATGGTCTCCTATCTACTCAGGGTGGCATGGAGAATCCAGAATTTCTGATAGATGCATTTAAGTAAAGTCAGCACAATGTAAAATTATGTTTCTTCTTGCCTGGACATGTGTTAAAAGAATCCACTCAAACATATCATATTTGTTAAAATAAGTTAGCAAAAACTTCTAAAAATTTTATGTTACCAACCCTTTTCCTTCTGAGTTTGTATCTGCTTACAACCTCCTGGATAATGCCAGATACTGATACATGCTATTGGTCTGAAAATAGTCCAGGAGTGGTGAAGGCATCCATAAGGAGAAATTTAAATGAAGCTTCTTCATGTGAGGTAATTACAGAGTTTCTAAACAATGTATGGACAGCTTCATGTATAAAGGAAGATGGATGATTCTTTTGTTGGCAAGGGAGTCTAGGTTGTGTTTGCAAATTCAGGACTCAAAGTCATCTGAACTCACTGAGATGCCTTTATTCCAATTCTGAATCTTTACTCTTTCCCAATCAACACCCAAAATTCATTCACATAAGTCATGTGCAGAGGTTGTGAATGAAATCAACTTTATAATTAAGGAAAATGTGGAAGCAGCCAGACTACTGCCTAAGCCTTGTATTTATTATTCTAGTTTATTCAACCCTGCTTTTAGTAGGCACTTAACTATAGGTGAGGTCTGTTTTGCTAATTGTGCAAATGTGGACTACCATTGTTTAATTGCCTAATGGAATCTTTACTGACTTTAGACCAAACCAGGTTAATAGATTCATCCCAGGTGTTTATTGCTTTCAGAGTCTATTACCCAGGTATACGGTATATACAAGTATGCATATATCAAGTACAGTTGCAGAGAGCCCAATTCACCATAGTAAGTTAAACATAAATCTATTTAATGAATGGCTTATAGAATTATCAAGAGAAATTAAGGCAGATTTTAGGATGAGCTTCCAGGAATGATCTCAAAGCCACTGCACAAAATTGAGTCTCCACTTTTGTAAGAAATCTTGTACTATTGATTGCTACAAGGAATAGGACTATTGCTACAAGAGTTAGGGTCATCAGAATTGGTTATGATCTACAATTTAGATACTTAATGATAACTAAGTTTAAAATTTGCATTTTATGAGTTTATATGATTGGCAGGACCAAAATCACATTAGAATCCTTGCTTCAAGGAAACCTGAAAATGCAGTCTCTGCATATAGATAAACATTATTTGAAGGAATTTGGAAGATGCAAAATGAATAGTTCATAATAAAATGTTTTAGGTTAGTGATAACCAAAAGAAAGTCTAAATTATTCACACCAATAGATTAAGTAAAAATTATTGTAATCCCCAATTTACATTTGAGGGAGTACCACATAATGTACTATACCAAGGACAATTGTCCTACTGATACTTTTGTGATGCATAAAACTGAATTATTTTGAGTATATTGTAAGTGGATGGCTATATGCCATTACATTAAAACTGGCATTGTTTATGATAATAGTAAGAATTATAATTTATTAAGCACTAAGAGGATGTCACTTATGTTTGTAAGTGCTTTTAAAGCTTTGTCTAAGTATAATAAATATTCACAAACTCTCTCTAAGAAAATTACTATTATTCTTCCCAATTTTTATTTTAGAAAACTGACTTATTGAGAGTTCAGCTCATTAGTTCTTTCATGGAAAGGAAGTAACTATTACTTGTTGCTTTCTGTTTATTTCTACACGGTTCATCACACTTCTCTAACTTTTACAACTGTTATTTGCAATCATAATTCTCTTTGCCCAGGATATCCATTTAATCATACTTATTTTTTAACTGGAAATTGTTACTGGATTTCTGCAAATAATGTGAGCAACCACATCTTTTATATTGATATATCACTTGCTATGCTTTTATGAAACATTAGTTCATAAATGTTTCCTTTTTTATCTCTTGCCTGAAATCTTATATGGCAGAGATGGTACTTGTATTTACCCAAAAGGGTAGCACATGCCTGCAACCTAATTGCTTTGAAACTATTTTTAGAAATAATGTATGAGTTAATTTTCACAATATATAAGAATTAACAGCTTAGAGGAAGCTGTTAATATTCACAGATATATATTAAGTTAAAAATACTGTATAAAAAAGTACTTACTTTATAATTGACAAGATATCATCTTAGAGTATTTAATATATTATTGTTATTGTTTTTTCTTTGCATTATGTGCAGACTTCATTTGAGAAATATATATCAATATTTCTTGGATGTAAAATGATAAATGCTTGAAATAGTTTGCCCTAGAAATCTAGACTGTGGTTATTGATATAAATTCTTTCAAATAGACCTGAAAGAATAATAGGTATTAAGTGGTATAGATGTCAAACTGAGTGGATTATCAGTGTATGATTCACCATACAGGTTGGGGCTAGAAAGAGCCGTATTGGAGAGAGTTTTGATGACCACCATAATTCTATTCCCACTAATCTTTTTTACTCAAGAATTAATGTAATTTTAAGAATAACACACAGGATAATAATCAAGAAAGAAAATAAAAGCAAAGACAGATGACAACCAAAACAGACACGTTTTATCAGATGCTGTGACTTTAGGGTCAAAGTGAACCAACCTTTAATAATTCTTGTGAAATTGACCATAATTTTGCTAGGAGAAGAGCAGGAAAACTCACATTTTCCTTGTCAATGATAATATTACATGACCTATTGGCAACTTAGACCTAAATTGATGCATTTATCAAATTAAAGTTTGATTATGTGTTATTTTTTCTCCTTGTTAGAATTTAAGATAATTTAGGACAAGAATCATTCTTTTTCATCACTATATCCCCAACATCTGTTATAAGTAAATCCTGAATGAGTTAATCGCACTTTAGGAAGTCCTATAATAATTTTAATATTTAAAATAAACTTCTACTTCTAAATTGTTACAAATGAAAGTCAGTGTGAAAATGAAAATGAAAGTGAACCACTTAGTCTGTATTTTGAAGTTCAAGAAAAGTGATTTAAATCCCAGTTCTGAAGGCTACCATCTTTGTAACATTGAATTCCCAAATTCAATTTTCTTCTGTTCATTCACTTGCAAATTAGGAATAATAATGCTCTTTTTCTAAGAGGTTTTGTGAAATGAATACTGCATATAATATTTTTGAGAGAGATAGAATGTGTAATATTATCAACAGATGTTAATTCTCTTTCCTACTTCCAAAAACCCTAAAGTCAGTTCTAGAATCTTCAAAAGATGCTTGGTTCTCCAAAAATTGAACTCTCACCAGTTTAACATAGCTTCATGCATTTTATTTGATACATTTTACATAGTCTGTTCTTTACTTATTTTTAATTTCTGGAAGGATTTAATCTACTTAAAGAAAAATACCTCTGTCTAAAAAAGAATATTAATTGTAGGTAACTCATGAAGTTATTGGCAGGATTTAAAAGGACAATACAAAGAAAACAACAGATCTGGAATATAATAATTCCTGAAAAGAACTTTATTTTATTTTCTAGCCCCCATTTTCTTCTTTCTCCTTGTCATTATATCATAATTGTTATTAATAGTATAAAAAATTTAAATATATTTGTTTTTAATAATTTAATATACTTAAGTAGGTATTTATATTTTGTTCCCAAACCCCTGGTAAATGTGGTTATTTGATTTTATGCAAATGTCAAATAGAATAAAAAATTTTAATAATACTCATTTCTTTTACCTGGTAAGAATGAAAAGTTCAGATATCCACTACATATCTTGACACTCTTTCCATCAAAGTAAATGCTCTATGTCTCTTCAAAAGTAAACAGCTTATACTCAAAATCATGAACCTAGACATCTTATATCATCCAAATACATTTGAATAAAACATTTGAATGTACAGAACATTCTGAAGCAATATTCAGTTTTTTCAAATTTATTGAGTTTAACATTTGGGATATTTTATGATGGGAACAAAAAGGGGACATATATATCATTGTAATAAAGGAAAGAGAGTTTTGAAAGCATATGAATATTAGAAAGCATTGATAAGAACATTATTCTTTTAACAGTACTAGTACTTCCATTTACTGGAGAAAAACATAACCTTTTGGATAGTATCCTTAAAAGCTTTCTTCACTTGCTGGTTCCTCAGGGAATATATAAATGGATTCATCATGGGAGCAACAGAAGTATTCAGAATGGCCACCCCTTTGGTCAGTGATGCCTTTTCTTTTGCTGAAGGGTTGGCATACATGAATATGCAGCTTCCGTAAGAAATGGAAATGACAATCATGTGAGAGGAACATGTGGAAAATGCCTTTTTTCTCTGACTAGCAGAGGGCAGTTTCAGAATTGTCCTAATGATGAAAGTGTAGGATAGAATTATTAATGCCAAAGTGAAAAGCAGAATCTCTATCGCCGAGTAAAAACCAATCACTTCTAGGAGCCAGGTGTCTGAGCAAGATAATTGCAAGAGGGGGAAATAGTCGCAAGCAAAGTGATCAATGACATTGGAGCCACAGTAATCTAACTGGAGAAAAAGAATAACTGGTGGAAAGATGTTTAAGAATCCTGCCAGCCACGCACAAAAGACAAGGAATATGCAGACTCTTTTGTTCATGATGGTTGTATAATGCAGAGGTTTGCAAATGGCTACATAGCGATCATAGGACATGGCAGTTAGAAGATAAAATTCAGTTATACCCATGAAAATAAAGAAAAACAATTGAGCTGTACAATTATCGTATGAGATAGTTTTGTCTTTCGTGATAATTGTGCCCAGAAATCTAGGAATACAGACAGTTGTAAAGGATATTTCTAATACAGAGAAGTTCCTGAGGAAGAAATACATAGGAGTCTGTAGGTGGGAGTCCACTAAGGTGAGAGTGATGATGGTCAAATTTCCGGTAACACTTAATATATATGTGATAATTAAAAAAAGAAAAATCACAGTCTGAAGCTCTGGATCATCGGAGAGTCCTAGAAGAATGAATTCTGTAGGCACTGTGCGGTTTTTCATTGCTGATTCTGTTTCTTCCCCTTTAGAACAGAAAATATACATTCCCCTCTATAGCACATTAAAAAAAACAAACAATATTTAGAATGGGGTACAAATTTAAAAAAATATCCATGATGATGAATAATCTATGAAATTCAAAACCATATGTTTCCCTTCAGCAACTCTCTCCAATTGCTATTTGACCTTACATGAGTAATGAATGTTATCTGAAATTAAATATGATCTCTTTTCTTTGAAAATACAAAGACTGTGGATTAAACATCTTGTGTTAACATTAAACAGAAGCTATTTCTTCTAATGTTTCTTTAAAATTAAGCTCTTAATTATTCTTTCAATAATTATTTACCCTTTTTTATAAAAATATGAAAATATTCTCATTGGTTTTTCCCCCTTTCCTCATATTATAAAAATGTCTAGATTGTGGGTAATATAATTACAGCACTTGAAAATCTACAGAGAGTATTTAAATCTACCTTCATATTTTACATTTGGCACACATATTTTAACTTCTATGAAGTTTAACAACTAGTCAACATAGTAATCATCTCACTTTAGAACTTACATGTTTATCCATAGGAATGTTTTGCTGACATTCTCTCCTACATTATTTTCTTAAGGGTTTGGTTGATGCTGTCACTGTCCCCATATCATTTTTTCCCTTTTCTGATAAAAAGGCTTGAAGGACAAGAAAGTGAATTTCTGTTATTAAAATAAATAATTGCCTAGAAACAGTTTAATTCATACAGTGTGCAATTCATTTTTTATTGTTTGCAATATTACTATAGCAAAGGAACAAGTAGATGATCAAAATAACATTTACTGGAAAGGAGATATTCTTTATAATAGAGAATATCTTTTTATAATCCTATTTCTATAACAAAACACCATTAAACTTAGAAAAAAATAAACATACAATCCAAGACTTATTTCTTGGTTCCTGCTTTAGGACTATATTAATAATTTTCTTGGTAGTAACAATTATTTAACTTTTAATATTGAAATGGATGTAAATCTACAAACATATGCAAAAAATATTTTAAAACATTTGAATAAAATGAAATATATTGAGGAATAAGGAATTTACTTACTTCCTGGTTTTTCTTGTTGATAAAGCCTCAAATCCAACTGTCTGATTTGCTTAAATATTTACATAATTTCAGAGCTGGTAAATTGAGTTAGCAATTTTTAAAATATCTATTGTACTGATTTAACTTTTCATGGCTCTCAGGGATCATAGTTCTATTTGCTGTTAGACTAGTAAATTTGACCCAGAATATCCTTTATTCCTGGTATTGTAAAATTTTTAGAAACATTTTATAATAACACAACTCATTCCTGAGTTTTGTCTCTTACCCAAGCTCCATGTACAAACTCAGTTACATCTGGGTGTATCAGTAAGGTACTTTGATTTTCCCATTTTCATGCAATATAAAACATTTATTAAACATTTTTCCTGTATTTATGCAAACATTTTAAGTGAATATTTTGTAATTCTATGATTATACATCTATAAAATCTAAGTAAAGTTTTCCTTAGTCTTAAGAGACTGTTATATTTTCCTGCAAATGCTTTTTTAAAAAATAGAAAATAGAATGTTCTGGGTTTATTTTATCATGTCTCTCTTTTTAGCTCAGGGGAATTCATTAAGTAAACAGAATGCCAAGGAGAGACATCATTAAAAGATTTAGGTAAACTATTTTTATAAATATTGATAGAATTTTAAAAAGCAAAATGACTGAGTTAAATGAGGTCAATACATAAACAAGAGGTGGTATTGAGTATGTGAAAACTTTAGAATTTGACTCTTCTATGATTGTATAAAAAGTCTTCATTTTTCTCCCAGAAATTCTGGACTTAATCTCAGGAGGGTTCATGTACTTTTATCCTTTGAACTTTGGCCAACTAGAGAAGAATTCTTTACTATACCAGAGTGAAAATGGTAGAAAATACTGCTTTGGATTTTTGATATGACTTGATTTTTTTCTGAAATGAACAACATCTAATAAGGAGTTTTATCCCAGTACTGACCCTTTGAATTCAAGGAAATCTTTTTCACAGTTCATGACTAATATCATAGCTCTAGTTGATATGAGGTGCTTTTATTGCTTTTGACTGCTTTTCTTCACTCTGTCATTTGCTTTCATTAAATCCTACCTCAAATTCCTTTGCCTGCATTTGTGGCTGTAACATTTTCTCATTCTGAGAATATTTATGAACCAAGAAAATAAATATTTGGAAAGCAGGTGTTAGATATTTTTAACTTTATTATTTTCACTTTTTTTTGCAATGAAAGATATACATTTTATTAGAATAATATAATATCCAAATTATATATACACATACACACATGTGTAATGTGAATTTTACATTTAGCAATTTATCCTTCTTTTTTCAGTTATACATATGGATATCAGGCATGTGTGTATTTAATACCAGGAGTGCAGATTATTTAAAGGATTTAAATATGAGAGTATTTGAAAGTGGGACAGAAGAAAAAAAGAAAAGAATGAACAAATCACTAGTTAATTCATACAATGATCCATAGACATTGAGATGAGTTGAAGTTATTATTGATATGCATGAAATAGGCATTAAAAGATTTTATTAAAAATATTTCTGTAGAAATAGTAAAACTGATTTTCTACATATAAGAAACTTTATTATTAAATTTATTGGGGTGACGTTGGTTAGTAAAATTATATATATTTCAGGTATACATTTCTATATTACATCATCTATATATTGCATTGTGTGCTCACCACCCAGTTAGTTCTCCTTCCCTTACTAAATATTTGACACCCTTCCCTCCTCTACTATTCCCTCCCCCTTATCAAAATTCTATTTATTTGCCTTTATTTTTGTATCCAAATAGTGAATATGTTCATATTTGGTATCTTAAACTCTTTAACAATAATACATGTAGCAATATATATTTCTGAGATTTTATTGATTACCAGGCTTTGGCTATACACTTAAATTATCTCTTTATTTTCTGAATGAGAACAAAAACCATTTGAGGTGAATATTATTATTATTCAGATAAAGAGTTTGAAGCAGAAAGAAGTTAGTTAAGTATCTTGTCTTCACTACACGTGTATTTGTGAGCAATGCAGTCTTTATTGATTTTCTTAGGGGAAAAGGGAGTTTCTATCTCACAAAACACTGCTTTTCATTTAAAAATCATATTAGATATGTTTCATTTCCATAATATTTTTTCACAGACTCCCAGATGCTGGAATCTTACAAACAATGTTTAAAAGTTCTCTTTTCTCCACATCCTTGTCAACACATATTATTTATTGACTTTTTGACAGAAGTCACTGACTAGTATGAAGTGGTATCTCATTGTGGTTTTGACTTACATTTCCTTGATGATTGTTGATGTTGAGCATCTTTTCATATGGTTGTTGGCCATTTCACCAGTTCTCAAAGGTTAGTTTTAGTAGGAAACATTACATAGAGTGGAATATAAAACTGAAAGCAACAAAGAAACAAAAACTCATGGTTGCAGTCACTATTTTAGTGGTTACTTGAGGGTAGGGAGGAGCAGGTGGGAGAGGAGGGTGGGGGAGTCAAATATATGGTGATAGAAACAGAACTGACTCTGGATGGTGAATACATAATGCAACACATAGATAATGCACTGTAGAATTGTACACCTGGAACCTAGGTAATTTTTGCTAACCAATGTCACCCCAATAAGTCTAACAATAAAAAAAATTAAAAAAAACCCAAAACAGGAAATGTTACGTAGATATGGATGCTTGTAGACTCCTTGGTATTGGTTTCTCATTATTCTTTGGAACTTTCATGGAATAGAGAAAGGAAATACAGTAGACTCCCCATTAACTCAAGCAATCAGCAAAAAAAAAAAAATAAAAGAAATAATGCTATAGTTACCCAGTTTACTGAGAGTCTAGTATATAGTTTAAACAATAATAGTTTCACATTGACAGTTCTTAATCCTACAACACACACACATAATAGTTTCCGAATTATTATACTCCTACTAAACAAAGTTAAAAATTTTTTTGCAGTATCTGTCCTAGTGATGCTCAATTGTCAAAATGCTATCTTGAAAAATTATGTGTATTCATTTCTTGTTTTTCTCCCTACGTGGTTATCAATTTGTTTTATAATTATGTTCACTAGTGTGTATTCAATTTAGGGTTCCCCCCCAATTCTTGCTTATTTAATTTTTGTCTTTGGAATATGTGAAATAATAAGAATATTTCAAAATTTAATACTATTGAAGTAGGTATACTCAGAAGGATATCACATATTTTTTACTACACTGATCTTTCTTGATGCCTGAGTGCATGTTTTAACTATACAAACTTTATATTATACTTCA
>PVJL010019701.1:0-13337 GCA_004026885.1 Lyroderma lyra | reverse complement strand
GAGCTGCTTCCAAGAACACACGGAGCAGATTAGAAAGCAGATCAAACGCTCCGTTAACGCGGCACTTTTAATAACAATATCACTCAGATCTCAAGTTGCTTAATTAGATTTCACTCATTGCCATTACTCGCCTTCTTTGAACGGCTCATTTATAATTTATGGTCTTTATGCATTTGGTTGTTCATTTGTAAAATGAGAGAAAACAATCACCAGGCAAAAGAAAAACTGAAGAAATGGATTTGACTTTTCCCAAGGGCGTGGGGGCCTCAAGGGTGAAGCCCAAGGCCAAGGGAAGAGGCTGCTCAGCCTCTCCAGCCCCCTGCCCTCGTAAGAGCTCCTGGTTCCTCCGGACAAGCACTCCCACGCCCCATCCTTGGGTCCTCCCAGCTCTCCCGCCACAGAAGGGAGCCTATGGCACAGGTCCCGCCCATCAGCTTGTCCGACTCCCATGGCCCCAGGGATTGGCTGGGGAATAGGCACGTGATCTAACCTTGTCCAATGGGAGTGAGCCCTGGAATATTTGCTGCAACTGCTGAGAAACAGGCCTGCCGGGCCAGCCTCCCTTCCCAGGTGGGTGAGGGCCAGGGGGCTGAGAATGGCACCAACACGGGGGAAGGACGACAGGGAGACGGGGAGAAGAGATGCCTGGTGGCATTTCTGAGCTGGATTCAGCTGCACCTGGACCACCCCGTCTCTTTTAATTTTGTGAGTCAGAACGTTCCCTTGTTTCCTTAAGCCCATTTGAGTTGATTTGCTTTCACCTGCAACAGAAAGAAGCTCAACTGATATAAATCCCAGACAATCCTCATGAGAAGAGCCTAGTTGCCAACTCTACAAACCCCCTTAACCACTAATTTCTAAGCACAAAAATGTGAGAAACGTGTGACCATGATATAAAAGATGGCATTTTGATTTTGGAGGTAAGAGGATAATTGTATCTCTTTCCCTCCGTTACCCAGAATTTTAACACCACCCAAGCCCCAAAACAGAACACATCTCCTTGTACTACTTTATTGTTTCCTCCTCAGCATGGATGACCCAACATACTAAATATTCCACTTGCTAACACTTTTTTATCATCTGTTTCACCACAATGGAATGTCAGCTCCATAAGGACAGGGACATTCCTATTTCATTCACTTGTAAGTCTTTGTATACATGGGAACTGGTAATCATTCTATACATTCTCATTGTATTTGACCATGAGTAAATTCATCTATCGTAGGAGTCACATTCCGCCACTAGTAAGAGATGGAAAGCCGGCAGCATGAGAGCTGCTTTCTCTTGCACATAAAAGAAGTCCTGAGGGAGATGGCCCAGAGGTCACTTTGTGGTCCAAGATGGCTGCTGGTGCTCCAGCCACATCATCTCCATTCCATGTGAGAAAATGTCTATGATACGATTATCACATGCAAAAAAGGGGGGATATAAAACTGCCCAAAGTCTTCCGTTCTGTCACCGCAGTTTCCACACACACACGCACACGACAAAGACTTCGAAGACGTGCGTTACCGTTTTCATAGCACTTTTCTCTAATTAGAGCGATTACAGGTGGCTTTTATTTTCTTTTTCAATGCTTTATTTTTCAAATATTTTCAGTAAACACGCTGCTCAGTGGTGAAAACAGGCAAGTCATTTACATTTTAAGTAAAAGGTGGAAGTGGAATCACCCACCACTCCTGATTAATTTGGTGTCGTTTCACCATGTGGCAAAGCCCAGGGTCAAAAAGCAAAGAGGGAGAGGGAAGAGAAATGGGAAAAGATGAAAGGACGCCAGACGAGCAGAGAGAGGAGAGGGGAGGGGAGGGGAGAGGCTCATGGAGCAGAGG
This sequence comes from Lyroderma lyra, assembly GCA_004026885.1. NCBI lineage: Eukaryota > Metazoa > Chordata > Mammalia > Chiroptera > Megadermatidae > Lyroderma > Lyroderma lyra. Next base: position 11,508 of record PVJL010019701.1, on the reverse strand, counting down.
AGAGGCGGGGGTGTAAGAGAAGACCAAAGCTTTCCAAGGAGCTGCCTTTGCTGGGGAGGACTTCCAGAAGAGCCCTGGACTTGGGCTTCGTCCGCAAACTCCTAAGAGCCCTCGCCCGCCTCCATAACCTCGACCCCCGTCCGCTCAAGGGCAAGCTCTAAGCAAGGCCCTTGGACGTTTTCTCTGATCGGGGAAACCACACGGCCAACCCCACAGCTGGCACTGACTCATTCTCTCTCCCCTGCCTCCAAGCCCGCGTGGCTCGTTTTTGGCAATCCCTGATTTCTAGGAACCCCGCAGCTGTCTCAACTCAAACATCTCCCACAAACTCCACCTCGGGCTTGAGCTCGTGCCGGGAGGAGCGGGGCCTGGAGACGGAGCTCGTCTCTAGCCCGTCAGGCCTTAGAGGAGATCGAAATCAACACCGATCGATAGATAACGTGGTTCTCCAGCCCTGCTGGGAGCGGGGTCAGGCCCTGGAAGATTCGTGGGAAATCCCGGGGATCAGGTGCTTACTCAGCGCTGCGTGTATCGTGGGTCCGAGTCCCCAGAACACAAAGATGTCCTTTTCTTTTAAGATGCTCTGACCCTCTCGCCAACCGGCACACCGTTTTCCCTATCTGGGGCCTCCCACACAGTCCTGGCACAGAACTTGAAATTCAAATCACATTTTCGAAAGTCAAGGCACAGGTCAGACGTCCACGGGAGTTTCCCAGCAACAGCGAAGCGGGCGCCTCCCACGCTCCACGCGCCCGCCTCCCCCCGAGGACTTCCAGCCACCAGGGACCGTGGGAAGGGAGCCAGGCCTGGACAGCTGGGTCCAGTCGGCAGCCCACTCATGTGATAGTGCCACTGGGGAACTGAATGCTTTACTTTTCGTGGGTTTAAGAAACTTTAGGTCAGAACTGAACGGCAAATGGTTTTCTTTAAGACATTTCTCGTGGAACTACTGTGTTGGTTTCCTACTGGTGGCATCACAAACGCCCAGGGACTTGGTACTTTACGAGAACAACAATGTTTTCATCTCACAGTTCCGGAGCTCAGGAGTCGGACGCGGGTCTCACTGGGCTGAAAGCAAGGGGTTGGCAGGGCTGGTTCATCCTGGACACTCAAGGGAGGACCGTCTCCTGCCTCTTCCAGCTTCCGGAGGCATCTGCGTTGCCGGCTCTGTCGTCCTGTGTCTTCAGAGGCGGCCGTGTTGAATCTCTGACCATTCTTCCAGTCTTTGCTTCCTCTGACCGCAGCCGAGAAAGATGCTCCACTTTTGAGGGCTGTCGTCCAGGTTAATCCAGCCACTTCTGGGAGGAGACCGACCTTCACCTTGGTGCTGACATCCATTCCTGGAACCACTAGGCTGGCCGGCCATCCAGGGATCCCTGAGAGGAAGCGAAGACTATAAACTTTGCAGCCAGTTGGTCCTGGGTTTCAGTGTGACTTTATCACCTACGTGGAAGACTGACCTTGAACAAGTGTTTTAACCTCTCTGAACCTCAGTTTCCTCCTCTGAAACATGGGGTACCTCCTAGGGTGCTTTTGAGGTCTGATACTTAAACACATTAGGACATTATTATTTCTACTGTCATTCTAACTTCAAGACCGATGTGGCTCCTTAAAGCACATTTTCAGCAGGAAACTGAGTTCAATCATTATATTCTTTCTGCTAATAGCTTGGCTACAAACTAATTACTCTTTTCAATTTCCTTGGCCTAGGCAGGATTTCCTCTGAGTCAGTCTGTAAACCAACTGCATCCTAATTAATCCTCATTAACCAACCCTTCAGGGCAGATTGGGTCAAGGGACAGCCACTTACTTGCTCCCTATCCCCGTTAATATCTGTTCTTCTCTCATTGCCAGAATGCTAAATGGTTACATAGACACCCAGACTATGTTTCCGAGAGGATCTTGCAGCCGCGAGTAGCCACGTGACCGCGTGTTAGCCAATGGGCATGAGAAGAAGTAATATGGACAAGTTCCTGGTTGTGGCAGCCAGTCTGTAAGGGCTGCATACTGCATGATTCCAGCTCCATGATATCTGGGAAAAGGCAAAACTACAGAGACAGTAGGAAGATCAGTGGTTGTCAACATCGGTCCGTCAGTTATAATAATAGGGAGAATGCGTGCAGCTAGGAGAAGGAAAGTACTCTCTGTACTTTCTGGTGAATTTTTCTGTACATCTAAAACTGCCTTTAAAATGTCTATTAAAGTTTTTAAAAAGTGAGTTGATTTCTATGAGAGGTGAAATATATTCAGCATGGAATAAAAGGTGGTGTAAGAGTATGCCGAAATCCATGTGGGAGGTAGCTGGGTGACTGACTCGTGGGAAACCTGATGTAAGAAATAAATACTGTAACGGGTCTCTAATGTAGGATAATGGAGACAAATGCTGAACACATTGAATTAAAAACAAAAATATTTTATTAATAACTTGGGGGTGCGTGTGCGGTTAAGAATAACTTTGGAATGGCATAAGGCCCAAAAGAATGGTAAGGTATCTAACACAGGCCCCCACGGGCTAACGGAAAAGCTCATGGGGGAGGAAGAAGGGAGCCATAAGAAGGGTTGCGGAGTCCCAGGCAGACAGCTTAGGGCTGAGAAAACCATGCGTCAGTTGGTGAGAGTCTTCGCTTCCCCAACGTGGCCATAGCCACCGAATACGAGCTGGCCCCAGGCCCCTTGCTGGTATCACAGACAGCAGCCAGGCCTAGCTGGGTAAGGGTGCTCATGACCTGCAAGGCCAAGGGGTCCTGGTCTCTGTTCTGTTGTGTCCAGGTTCATGCTAGGTTCCATTTGTAAGAGAAAGATAAGGTAGGAGTTTGTCTCCTACAGGGAGGTCTGACCCTTCCACAGGGAGCTTCACAGAAGGCCAGGAGGCATGAGGTGCTGGACATCGGGTGGGAACGATCTGTCCAAGCTTTACCACTGCCCAAGGCCACAGGGCTAGGGGCACAGCACTGCCACTCTTGAGGACTCCCTTTTCTGTCCTGCAAAACGGGCTTGATCTACAACCAAGCCCGTGAGTGGCACAGAGCAGCGGCTGGACAGTGTTTCGGTGAAAGGACCTCAGAGGAGCCCTGCTTCTGGGTGTGGGGCAGCGGCCGAGGTGGCCTCGTTTCGAGCGGTGTCTCTGCTTCCCGGCACATCAGCCGCCATCGAGTCCGGACTTCAGTCAATGCTTGCGAGAGGAGGGCGGGAGGGAGGCGGCCAGGCTGCTCACACTTCTCTCCGTTCTCGCCCCGGGGCCCCCTGCCACATCCCTCCTTCCTAAGGAGCCGGTGTCTCTCTTCCGTGGGGGATGTCAGGAGGCAGCTGGGGCGGAGAGGAGCCGTGGGGTCCCGTGTCGAGGCCCGAGTCCCAGGAGCCCTAGGGACGCTCCTTCGCCTCCACGCCTCAGCCTGGGAGCCCGGCGGGAAGGGGCTGTTGAGAAACGTTCCTCCCGCTCGATTTCTAACTGCAGACACCTGGCCGGCGCGTCCCTGGGGAGTCTGGTGTGCAGGGGGCTGGCTTTCCAGCCTTTTGTGATGAAGTCACAGGCCCTTGATGTATTATTCAAGCCGGGGACCAATCAATGCCAGACGCCCATCCGGCCTCCGCCGGGCCCCCTGCCTGGGCCCCCGCCGTTTGGGACACAAATGCTAAAATCTGAAGACAAATCGTCTGCCTTTGTGTTGTCACAGCATAAATACCTGCCCCGCCGCTGGGGAGGCGTCGGTTCTGCGCGGCTGACTCTGTTAGTTCCAGTTTTCTTGCAGGATGTGGTCACCCAGACGCCGTTAGGCGGGGGGAAGAAGCAAGCATTGTGCTGGACGTCTGCCCCTCAGCAGCCCCTCCTCCCTCTGCCCCAGGAGGAGGCTGACCTGGGGGCACCACGTCGCTGGGTCCTCCGGAACTCTGGCCTTCACGCGGGTTGGCCCTTGGTGTAACGTGTGCGCAGGTTGAGTTGTGCGCAGCAGAGGGAGCAGGGCGGCGTGTGACCGTGGAAGTGACCGTTCCTAAAACTCCGTCCTCCTCCTCTTACTGAGGCCTGTGAGGCGCAGGTGAGAGCGCAGGTGAGAGCGCAGGTGAGAGCGCAGGCACGTTGTAAGCGGGAGGGCTGCGGGCATGCACGTGACTCCCAGCCAGCGCAGCTGCGGCCCCACCGGCCAGTGTTCAGGGACTCCTGGTGCACCCGCCGGCGCCCCTGCACGCAGGGCCTGCACACGGCTCTTCCCGGTGCTCCTTGGGGCGGGCAGGTGCTTTGGGGGGCAGCCTTGGTGCCCTGAGACGTGGGTGAAAATCCTGGCTGTGCCTTTGAAGGTAGGAGACCTCACGTGCACCTTTTCCTTCCGGAATGTCATTCCCCTCCTGTAAATGGGGGTCCCGACAGTGCATTTGGACGATCATGTAGGCAGTTTGGCCTGGTGGAGGGGCCAGCATAAGACACCTCCTTTTCCATATGCAACTCGGTCAATACGCCCCACAATTTCCCTGTCAGCGATGCCTGCCGTTTTTCCGGGTGGAGCCAAGTCCGCCTAATGCTTCGCGCCCCAGAACGCAGCTACAGCACCCCACATGTTCGTGTGACTTCCACACAGCCTTTCCCCCTCCCGCCCCCGCCCTCGCCTCTCTGCTCCCCCACCGTCTGCCTGACCAATGTCCCAATAAGGACCCAGGGCTCCGATGACCCAGGGCACCTGCCTCCACTGGCACTGCTGCTCTCGGAGGTCCCACGGGCTTGAAAACTAAACGCCAGCACGCGGCTTTGGTCTGGCTCGGCCGCGCTCCAGCAAATATTCCGGCACAGGCTCCGCCTGGGCAGGCCGCCTCCTGGGCTCATCCGTGAGGCACCGGCCTACGGGCCTGAGGACACCAGCCTTCCCGGGGGGTGGTCAAGGCACCCTGGGGACACTGCAAACGGCCAAGCAAGGGTCCTAGTGATGTCCTTCCAGCACCTCTGCTCAACTGGCCCTTAGCCACAGGCCCTCGCCCGAAGGACCGTGGTTCCCTGTTACCCAAACAGCCCCTACGCCCCAGCTGCCTGAATGACCTGGGCACAGGGCAAGTCGGATGACATCAGCCGGGGCCTAAACAGGTCAGTCTGAGAACAGAGGCCAAACTCCTTACTCTGCCCACCAGGCCGCTGTGGACCAGCCCGCCCAGTGCCCCAGCTTCTCCCAGTCCCTCCTCACCCTCTCGCCAGCCTGGCCGCGCCCCTGCCCCAGGGCCTGGGCCTGGGCCTCAGCCTGGAAAGGCCCTCCCTCTCCCTAGACCACCAGGCCGGCAGGTTCCTTCCAGACCGGCCCCGCCCCCCGTCCCCCGCCCCCCACGCCCTCCCCGGGCCAGGGCAGCTCCCGGGCAAAACACGGTTCCAGCTGCAGCTCTAACGCGTGTCCTCAGTTCCCCTCTCAATACCTGTGTCCCCAGCTGGACAGAGCGGGCAGGACAGGGAGCCTCGGGGTGGGCTCTTCAGAAGCAGGTGCTGACATGGGATTTGGGGTCAGACGTGTTTGTTAGGTATTGACACCTGTCAGAGGAAGTCAAAGATGGGGGACACAGGGCTGGGTGGAGGCCGGAGTCCACGCGGGCACATCGGGGCCCGGCCCAGCTGGCACACGTGCCCAGTATAGCGTCCTGCCTCGAGCCAGAGCAGCCAGGCCTCTGTGCCCCAGGGTGGTGAAGGACGCTCCCGTGGCTGGGTGGTCCTTCCTTGTAGTGGGACGGGGCGCCTCCCTGCACCCACAGGGCTCAGCAGAGGGTGTAAAGCCATCCCAGGTGCCCCTCTTTCAGCCGCAGGTTATGGGGTAGCCTCTTTCCAAGGGGACATGTTTTCAAATTTGCACAAGAGCACCGTATGGCCTGGCAGCTGCCTGAACATCCTGGTGGAGAGAAGCGAGCCGACCCTTCAGTCTTTAGGGCCCCCAAACAGCCCCAGCCGCCCTGGCCCGCACCCCTCCCGCGCCCGCCCCGCTTTTCAGAGGCTCCATACCGAGCAGGTTTGCGGGCAGTTACAACCCTCCCCCTGTGTCTGTGTCTTTACTCAAAGGCACCCCCTCTCCTGCGTTGTTTCTCCAATCCAGCTGGATGGCAGGGGCGGGCCCCATTCGTGTCATTCCTGCCACCACCAACAGAAAAGCCTCATTTTTCCCGATGCAGAACCGGAACTTGCAAAGTGTCTGTATGTCTCTTTGGCAGTCCCTGGGAGGGGCAGAGGTGAGAAGCCAAGCACCCTGGCTCTTCTGTCATCTTTTCATGTTAAATTTGCATCCTAAGCGTCGCAGAAGGGCTTCCCTCCTTCCCAGGGGGACTCCCCTTGGTAATATTCTCTTGGCCAGCCAGGCAGGAGGAGAAGCGATTCTTCTAAGCCCAGACCGGAGTACATCTGTGCCTACTCTCCCTCGGCCCCCCCGGCCCCCCACTAGAGATTGAAATGCAATAGATGCCAACTTCATTTCTGTTTGCAAAGTGAGGTTCGTTCCAGACATATTCTGGAACACTTCACGCAGTGCGATACCAACATTTACAGAAATGTACAACGGGGAAATGGAGAAACCCTGGGTAAGATTGTGACAAGTCACAGAATGGCGCGGAAGAGAGGAGGGTGGGCTGTAAAAATCACCACGTTGACAACAAATAATGGGGTGAGTTGCAAATGAACTAGAAATCGTTGTTTTTAATATACTAGTTAATGTTTGAAGTGTTTTCAAAAGCCAACCAACCTGTTTAAAAGCTTAAAGGAACCCCCACCTAGGTCGGTAAAGCCACCTTGTGAAGACATGTTGGCTTCCACCTAGGTCGGGGACAGTCACCACGTCAGCACTGTCACACTGAGGGTGTTTGTTGAGCGCTCCCTGGGGACCAGGCTCCTTGCACATGTGACAGCTCTCAAACAACCCTGTGCAATTGGCTCAGAGAAGGACACTGAGGCTGAGAGCTGCTGCGTGCCCACAGTCAGCACAGGTACGTCCCCGGGCCACCATCTGCTCCCCCCTTCGGTGCTTGCCTGAGCCTAGAAGAATCCTCTGAGGTCTCATTCCTGCTGGCCTGCCCTGGCTTGATCTTGGTTTTGGACCTGCAGGGCGTCACGTAACAGGGGAGGCCTGATGCCTTGTGGGTACGACCTCTGGATGCAGGTCCCAGGTCCGGCATTGGCACGCGTGACCCAGGGCCCGGGACCGCGCCTTCTGGAGCCTCGGCCTTCCATCCCAGCAAACGGGGGGAACCGTTACCCTGTGGGGCTGTTGTGAGCAACGAAGGAGGGTGATAACGACCGGGTGTGGCGCATGGCTGACACGAACCCACTTTTATTTACATGGCTCTTCACATGTTGCAGAGTGCCATTGGGTTCCCCGGCGCAGAGCTGAAGCACCCCCAGCACCCCAGACGAGGTTCTCAGAGTGCACTGCCCAGTGCGCTTGCGTTAGACGGACGTGAGCGTCTCCTAAAGCACGCGGATCCCAGGGCCGGCACCCCAACAGCGGGGCCGAGGCCCAGGACTCTGCCCTTGTAGGAGGTCCCCCAGGCTGGTGATTGTTGTGGCCACCGAGTCTGAGGACCCTGCAGCGTGGCCGTCAGTGAGGATAAGGGGAGTGCTGGGGCGGGGGGGTCGCACCGGTGTTGTGGCCTGCCTACTTGTGTCCCCCTCACGCAGACGCCGAACCTTCTCCCTGGAGGGTCCTGTGCCTGGCGGACACGGTCAGGTCTGAGTGTCAGGTGGCAGCTCTCACTGAAGGGGGGTGGGGGACAGACCAGGGGAAGCAGGGGGAGGCAGGTGGGGAGGGGCTGTGACGAGTGCAGAAACGGCTGGTCAGTCAGCGACCTTGATTCCAGCCCAGGCTTCTCACGGCCCCCCAGGCAGGACTGCCCCTGCTGTGCAGGAATGTGGGGACGACTGAGTGACCACGAGCGTCCTGGCCTGCCGCGTGGTGTGCAGCTGTGACTGGGTGGCTGCTTTCGACCCGTCCTGGGCTCGGCGTCGACCGAGGTCCTCCGCGGGGTGGAAAGGCCCCGCGCGTGCCAGCGTCACCACCTGCCGGCCAGTCACTTCGGAGCCCCAGGGCTGGCGCTGGGGGCGGCCGCCCTCTGCTGTCCCCCACTGGGTGACCCCTTGCCCGGCCAGCAGGTCGGTGAGAGAGGCAGGACGGCCGCCGTGTCCCGGAGCTGAGCCCAGAGAACGCGTCTTTAATAGCTGCTGTGCCCCCGGGCTGACGGCGGGCCGGGAATCCCCGCAGCGCAGGGCAGAGCCGGGCAGACAGCGTGGCGCTTTGGAGCCGGCTGCGCCCTGGGCCGCCCGCCTCTTCCCAGGCCCTCCCTGGCATCCGTCCCCTTTGTCTAGGGTTCAAGGCCAAAGACAGCCAAGTTTCTGACTGAAGCTCTTGTTGTAGTAGCCGGTCAACTTCTTAATAGCTCAGCAAGCTGAAAATGAAAGTGGTGGGGGGTGTGCAGAGGGGACAGAGCTGGGCACACGGGCTGTGCTCTGGGCTGTGGGGCCGGGGGCCGGGAGCGCTGGGCTGCCCGAGCCTTCGGAGCTGGGCCCCAGCGGGGAACAACCCTCTTAGGGGATGGGAAACCCCGATGGGCCAAGGATGGGGAAACCCCCCACTTCAGAAATGCCGTGCGTGGTGATTCCACTGAGCAGAGTGGTGCTGGGCAGCTCGTGCACATGGCGGTGGCGCGCCCCTCTCTCGGCGGTCACAGTGGTGACGTGACGGGCAGGACGCTGCTCAGCCTCCCGCGTGGCCTGGCAGTGCCCTCCCCGGGAGGGAGGCCGGCCTGGGCTGGAGCTTCCGCACCCTTCCGTGTGGGATGTGGCGTTGTTGGGAGGATCAGGTGGCTGCACAGAAGCCAAGGACTGGGCCATGGCGATGATAATGACCTTGTGGTGAGTGTGCTAATAGGGGCTTAGGTAACAAAGGTGGGTAAGGGGCGCCTCCCACGTGCCGGGCGCGGGGGCTGCGGGTGAAGCAAGATGCAGGCATCGCTCTAGGGGCAGAGACACCTGCTCAGGTGCCAGGCAGGGGCAGGTGACAAGAAGCATGGAGCAGGGTGAGGGGCGTGGGATTCAGGCGGGGTGGTCAGGGGTGCTTGAACTGAGGAGGTGGCTTTGAACTTAGGCCTGAAGGCAGTGGACATGCCGTGTGGACATCTGGGGCAGATGGTTGCAGGCAGAGGAGTGGCGAGGGCCAAGGCTCTGGGGTGGGGGCGTGGTGCGTTTGAGGGAGAGCTGGGGGGCCTGGGGCTGGAGGGTGTGTGTGCTGGGGGTGCAGGGTCTGAGAGCCGCGGTAATGGCTTTGGCCGTCAGGGGGGATGCCATGACACTTAAAGGACACCTGCTACAGAGCACCTGCGTGGGCAGGGCGCTGAGCCAGGGGCTGGGGACCCGAGAGTGGGAGGGTAGGCACGGCTCCCCTTTGGAGCCCAGGGGGATGTTCTTCCAGAGAGCTCCAGGTCCATGAGCACCGCCTAACTTGATTCTCCCAACCACCATGTCCGACCGCTCACACCCAGTGTCAGGTGGAGAAACTGAGGCCTGGGGGCCCCATGTCCTGAGGCCTCTGTGCGGCCAGGTTTCCTTGACCTCAGGCTCTGGTTAGGTGAGCCCATGGCAGCCCCCAGCACTTGTCCAGCAAGCAGGAGAGAGAGGGGCTGGGGTATTTATGGGGTGCCATGACTCAGCCAGTAACTGTGAGCTGCCGGCCTTCAGGTGCCAATAGCCTCTCCTGGGGAGTGGGGTAGGGCTTCTGTGGGTGCCAGTGCTGGGTGGGGGCCCCGATCCTTGTGGTCCCCACACCTGTGTCCCATCATTGGGTTCTGGATAGTCACCCCCAATAAATAGGTGCTGTTTCCCCAGGACCGGCTGAACACACACCGAACAGCAGGACAAAACAGGAAGACACCAGGGAGTGTCCCTATGACGTCACCGAGCTGCCAGCCCTCTCTCCCCTGGGGTTCCGTAACGTCAGCCGATAACGGTCTGCGTGCTGTCTGGACATGGACTTTTTGGTTCATCCAAAGGGATACAGTTGCACAGCAGAGGGGCGTCTTGATCCCCACTCCACCTCCCCAGAGCTCCCAGGGGTGCGTTAAGAGTGCAGGCTCCAGCTTAGACAGGAGTGGACCCAATCCCAAGCTGGCCACTTCAGAGCTGTGTAACCTTGGGTAGGCCACTCAACCTCTCTGAGCATCCCTTTTCTTTCTTCTCCCCCGGGGATTAATAGCTCCTCATCCAGGAGGTTGTGGTTCTGGGGGAGTCAGTGAACTGCTCCGCAGTGCCCAGCACTCCGTGGCCTTGGTCCGGAAGGCTCTCCTATTGTCCTTTTTGCACACAGAGGACAATTTTATTGTGTTTCCGTTGCTGACATGACGAGATGGTGCTCGTAACTTTGTTTCTGCCTCGACACCGATTGGTACACAGCACCGTGACATGTTCCTCGTGGGCAAGGGTGTCCGTGTGGGTTTTGGGTTTGTGACTTGAGCATTCTTCCACTTTTGAACCCTGTACGGCCTGTGACACGCTGGGTGGCACTTGGCTCCAGCCCACCTCGGGGGTCTGCTGGGCGCTGGCTGCAATGCAGAAGACGCGTCCCGGGACCCTCAGGGAGGACAGCAGGTTGCACCCTCTGTCCCTTCTGAGGGGATGACTTATTGGAGGGAGTATATCCTGAGGCCAGCTGTCCACTGACAGAGGGACCAGCACGTAACGGAGCCAAGGTGACACAAGCCCAGGGACCTTGGAACATCCGGTGGGAAGGTGGCAATGACTTCTGATGGATGAGTCCATTGTCTCCTGACAGAAACTGAGGTGAGGATGCCCACTGCAGTCCCCTTCCGGGCTGTCTAGACGTTGGGGCGCATCCATCTGCCCGTTTTGGACCCGGCGGTTAACACGTCAGAAAAGACCCCAGTGCTAGGGCTCCCGACAGCTCCTCCCTCGGGGACACACTGTCTCGGGCTGGAAGATTAGATCCGCAGACAATAGACACGTGTCCTTTCTCTGGTACAAAGGGTCCCTGTGGAAAGGCGCCAGGCAGCAGCTGTCCCCCAGGAGCGGCCCCCGACGGCGTCTGCGTTGTAAGTACCACGAGGTGTTCCACGTGTGCGGGCGTTTAACCTTCCGACAGTAAGAGCAGGCGGGCCGACAGAGCACCCCACCAAGCGCACGGGTCAACGAATGGGTACAAGGCGAACGCTCGTGCGACCCCGTCCTCGCTGGAGACACGATGGGCCCGCAGAGCCACCCCCGCCGATCTGACTCGCCCGCCGGGGCACCTCCTGGGGGAGGGGATGTTGTCATCATTCCCCTTGGGGGTGGCCTCCGGAGGGGGCCCCCGGGCATGACCTCCCGTTGACCCACCTTCTGCTCAAGTCCATGGTGGTTGGTCACCTAAACGGCTAAGCGATGAATTCATCGCCACCTCCCGCAGGGCCGCTGTCTGAGCGCGTCGCCGCTTAATCAGGGGACAAGCACGCTGTGTTTGGGGCTGGACCTGCCGACGTCCTTGATGAGTAACTGGGACAGTCGAAGCGACGGGCAAG
>PVJL010019700.1:0-13358 GCA_004026885.1 Lyroderma lyra | reverse complement strand
ACTTATACCTAATGAAATAAACATCAGGTTAAAAGGGATAGTAAAAGACAAGGACAGACATTACATAATGATAAAAGGCACAATACAGCAACAATAATACTTGAGACTAATTAATATATATGCTCCTAACCAGGATGCACCAAAATAGACAAAGAAACTACTAACAGATTTGAAAGGAGAAACTGATGAATACACAATCATTGTGGGAGACATAAACACTGCACTAACAGCCATGGACAGATCAACCAAAAAGAAAATAAATAAGGAAACATCAGCACTGAATCACAAATTACAGCAATTGGCCATAATGGATATTGGCAGGACACTTCATCCAGCAAAAATAGACTATTCCTTCTTTTCTAGTGCACCTGGAGTATTCTCAAAGATATCCCACATGCTGGGTCACAAAAGTAGACTCAGCAAATTCAAGATGATTGAAATTATACCATGTGTATCCTCAGACCACCATGCTTTCAAATTGGAGATCAACTGTAAAAGGAAAGCAGAAAAAAACACACATACGTGGAGATGAAGAACAACTCATTTAAAAAGGACTGGATAAAAGAACAATAAAAGATGAGATTTAAAAATATATACAAATTACTGACAATGAAAATACAACATACCAGAATTTTTGGGACACAGTGAAAGCAGTGATAAGAGGGAAATTTATATCAATACAGGCCTGTCATAAGAAACAAGAAAAATTACAAAAAAACAACTTAACATACCATCTTAAAGAACTAGAAATAGAAGAGCACACAAATCCAAAAGTCAGCAGAGGAAAAGAAACAATAAAAATTAAAGCAAAGCTATACCAATTAGGAAACGGGAGGACAATAGAAAAAATTAATATTACAAAGAGCTGGTTCTTTGAGAAAGTCAACAAAATTGACAAGACCTTGGTGGGACTAATCAAAGGATGAAAAGAAAGGAAACATATCCAAAATTAGAAATGAAAGGGGAGAAATTACCACGGATACCACAGAAATACATAGGATTATAAGAAAATCTTATGAAGAACTTTATGCCACTGAATTTAACAACCTAGAAGAAATGGACAAGTTTCTAGAAACTAATAGCTTACCTAGATTGAACCAAGAAGATCTCCATAATATAAATGGACAAATTCATAGTGAAGAGATTAAAATGACTATCCATAATCTCCCTAAAAGCAAAAGCCATGGACCAGATCGTTTCACCAGTGAGTTTTACCAAGCATTCAAAGAATAATAATCACCTATCCTACTCAGACTCCTCCAAAAAATTGAAGAAGAAGCACTACTTCCTAACTCGTTCTATGAGTTCAACATTCCTCTAATACCAAAGCCTAGCAAAGACAATAAAAATAAAGAAAACTATAGGCCAGTATCTCTGATGAACAAAGATGCAAAAATTCTCATTAAAATTATATCAAAGAGAAAATAGCGATGCACGAAAAAGATCATACCTCAAGATCAAGTGATATTCATCCCAGGAGCACAAGGATACGAAAATCAATCTATGTGATACACCACATAAACAAAATCAAAGATAAAGGACGTAAGACCATTACCCATTAATGCAGAAAAAGCTTACAACAAGATACAGCATCCATTTATGTGGTCAAAACACAAAATAAAATAGGTATAGAAGGAAAGCATCTCAACATAATAAAGGCCATATATGACAAGGCCTCGGCTAACAGCATACTCAATGGGGAATAGCTGAAGCCTATTCATTAAAATCAGGAACAGGACAGGGATGTCCCCTGTCACCACTGTTATTGAATAGAGTAATGGAAGTTCTAGCCACAGCAATCGGGCAGGAGAAAAAAATCAAAGGTATCCAAATTTGGAAAGAAGAGGTCAAATTGTCACTATTTGCCAAGGACATGAGGCCTAATATAAAAAATTCCAAAGACTCTACCAGGAAACTATTAGAAGCAATAAACGAATATAGTAAAATCACATTATACAAAATAAATAGAAAAAAATCAACAGCATTCCTATATACAAACAACAAATCCACAGAAGAAGAAATGAGGGAATCAATTCCATTTGGTATCAAAAGAAAATGAATGAAATACTTGAGGTTTAAGTTAATGAAGAGAGTGTCACACTTATACACAGAGAAGTATAAGACACTTTTGAAAGAAATTGAAACAGACTCGAAGAGGTGGAAAAATATCCCCTGTTCATGGATAGGAAAATTTAACATTTTTTAAATGGACATTCTCCTAAAGCAATCTACATATTTAATGCAATACCCATGAAAATCCCACAATCATAATTTCATTAAATAGATACAAGAATTAGTAAATTTATATGGAAACATAAATGACCTTGAATTGCCAAAGAATTTACTACATAAACGAATATGGCTGGTGGCATTACATTCCCTGACTTCAATTAATATTACAAAGCATCAAGAGTCAGAACAGTTGGTACTGGCAGAAGAACAGAAATAAAGACCAAGGGAATAGAATTGAAAACCCAGAAATAAACCCACACATTTATGGACAAATAATTTTTGATAAACGTGCAAAAAACATACATTGAGGAAAAGACAGCCTCATTACTAGGTGGTGCTGGGAAAACTGAAATAATGTATGCAAAAAATGAACTTGAGCTGTGAACTCTCTCCATATACAGAAATTAACTCGAAATGGATTAAAATCCTTCATATCAGACCTGCAACAATCAACTGTATAGAAGGAAACATTCATACTCAACTTAGAGACTTAGGACTCTAGGAAGACTTCATGAACCTGACCACAAAGGCAGAGGAAGTAAAAGCAAAAATAAATGAATGGGATTTAATCAAACTAAGAAGCTTCGGCACAGGAAAAGAAACCATCAACAAGGCAAAGAGACAGTCAACTGAATGGGAGAAAATATTTGGAAATAACGCATCAGATTAGGGTCTAATATCTAAAATATATACAGAACTAAAAAGGCTTAATAACAAAAAATCAAACAACGCAATTATAAACTGTGCAGAAGAACTAAACAGGCACTTCTCCCACGGAGAAGTACAAATGGCCAGCAGACACATGAAAAAATGCTAAACTTCATTAGCTATCAGGGAAATGCAAATCAATATCACAATGACTTATAACCTCACACCTGTTAGAATGGCTATTATCAACAAGACTAGAATTAACAAGAGCTGCAGAGGATGTGGAGAAAGAGGGACTCCGGTACAGTCCTTTTGGAATGAAAACTAGTACAACCAAAGTTCACAGTGGACATATCATGGAAACAAACAAAGTGCCGTGCGACAGATGACTGGATAAAGAAGCTGTCGTACATATACACAATGGAATATTACTCAGCTATAAGAAAAGATGAAATAGTGTCATTTGAATCAAAATGAATGATTCTGAATGTTATCATACTTAGTGAAATAGGTCAGACGGAAAAAACAAAGAACTGTATGATTTTACTCATATGCGGAATATAAAACTGAAAGGAACAAAGAGATAAGAAATGAACAAACAAACAAACAACCCGTAGACATAATCAATAGTTCAATGTTTATTTGGGAATGAGTGGGTTAGGGAGGGGAAAAAGGGGAGGGGTTGTGGGAGGACAGAGGGGAAGTTAATTATAAGGTGTTGGAAAGAGAACTCACACTGGGTGGTGAACTTATTGTACAATAAGTTGACAATGCACTGTAGAATTGTATGCATGAAACCTATGTTATCCTTGGTAACAGATGTCACCCCAATAAGTCTAACAATAAAAATAAATTTTAAAACTTTTCTCAAATGTTTTAGAAGTAAAATATCCAACGAGCTTCATATAAGGCAGGCCTGACCAACCTGTGGCCCAGGATGGCTTTGAATGTAGCCCAATACAAATACTTAAAAGGTAATAACTTGTGGTTTTTTTTTGTTAAATCTTATGAGCTTTTGTTAGTATTAGTGTATTTTATGTGTTACCCAAGAGAATTCTATTTCCAATGTGGCCTAGGGAACCCGAAGTGATAGATACCACTCACGTAAACTATTGTCTTTTAGTGAAAGTGATAATTCAAAACACTTGTTTAACTTAACACTTCTATTCAACTCAAAGTTCTGTTAGTCCTTTGCTTTTTGGTAAAACTTGATTATTCTTTTGTTTTTCCTGAGGAAAATTCTAAAAGACGACACACTTATTTTATTAAAATTTGATTCTTCACAGTATTAGTGCCAGGTTTTAATTAAATTTGAAAGTTGAAATAAAGTTAGATGTTAAATGAAATCCAGCATAGTGATTGTTTTTTGTGTCACACATGTTCTCCAGAAGGAACTGTCTATTTGGACAGATGATAGTGATTAGACAGCAAAAGAGTTCATACAAACAAACTTGAGGGGTCTAGGAGGAACCAAGTTTAGCTGAGCTTAGTTAGCTACAAATAAAAGAAATCATATGGCTACTGCTCTATCTACAGTGAGCCTGATCTCGGAAAACGAGCTTACCTGAGCTTGGCTAGCTGCAAGGAAATGTTTACTATGACCCCATTCTACCTGTGATTTTTTACAGGTGACCACATCTTGATATTGAAGAATGTGCCTGTACATTTTCTGTATAAGAAGAGCTAACCCAAAGTTCAGGGCAATGGTGTGCCTTGGCCCTGCTACATTAATCTGCCATGCCCATACTTCTCTCTTTGAATAAAACTTCCCAACTTGGATTTTTAGATCCCTCATGAACTTTTCACATTCTTTCAATAGTCAGGGGAATCCAATAACCACAAGAGAATACATTTCATGACTAACTGTTGCAGGTTCCACAAATTAAATATAACCTTTTAATTTTGTTGATATTCATAAAAATCTCTTGAATGCTTGGATGTTAGAGGGCAAAATGATGACTGGATAGGAGGTCCCTAAAGTCTCTCCCAGAAATCACAATTGAACGGCCCCCAGGATCCAAGAAAGAGGACACTGATGACAAAAAGAGCAGCTGAGAAATCCATGTATTGCAAGTAAACACCTGAAGGTTGGAGAGAAGGGGGCTAGTTGGAGAGAGGGCAGGGATCAAAGACAGATAGCAACAGGAACTGATCGGGGTGACCATCCAGGAGCAGTGCAGTGTTTGGGAGGGGAGAGGACAAGAGGTGACAAGAGGAAAAGCCCTAGCAAAGTGGCAGAACAGTGGGAGTCATTATGGAGCTGGGCTGGCGGCTGGAATTTGGAGCGTCGAGTTGGGGACAGAGCTTGGGAGCCAGCCTCTGTAAATTTTGACTGTTAGCAGGGCAGAGCAAGGACTCTGAACTGCACAGAAGACATTCTGGCTCTATGCTCTCTTGGGGAACACAACGCAGGCACGCACAGCTCCTGCGCAGGCCTTGGGTTCCTGGTCGCAGCCCGCAGTTCCTGGTTGCGGCCCAATGCGGGGGCTAGCCCGCAGGAAGCAGACAGCGCATGACCTCTGCACTAGGCTGCTGCTTCCATTCCTGCCCGCTGTGAAGGGTGACCTACTGCTGGCGCTGCTCCTGCGGCTCCTGCATGGGGCTACACTTGCCATACCACACGCTGCAAACAAAAACTCCTCCCTTTCTACCGCGGCAACAAAACAACATCTTTGGTCTTGTGTGCATG
Organism: Lyroderma lyra; assembly: GCA_004026885.1. Classification (NCBI taxonomy): domain Eukaryota; kingdom Metazoa; phylum Chordata; class Mammalia; order Chiroptera; family Megadermatidae; genus Lyroderma; species Lyroderma lyra. The sequence continues at coordinate 7,789 of PVJL010019700.1, read as the reverse complement.
CCTGCTCGCATGCCCCTGGCTCCTAAAATTAGTTTCAGTCCACAGACTCTACCCCAACAATTGGTGGGTGGAGCAGGCCTGGAAAGAAAGGCGGTTTTTATAGCAATCACCTCAGCCAGCAGGAGCAGTCTCAGCCCGCATCACCCAGCTTCCCCAGCATAGGGCAGAAGGAGGTTTTGTCCCAGTGTGCCTTTTCTTGGCATCTTACCTTTTCTACAGCCTACCCAACCAATTATATGCGGGAAGCGAATGGACCATGACAGATGCACACTGACTCAAAATGTAGCAGGAGACCAGAAATAATAAATAGACAAACCCTCTCCCCCAAAACTTGCCCCCCGCAGTGCCACCTTGTGTCTTCCCTACACCAAGACTGCACAAAAGTACCAATCTGGGCTTTCGTGCACTACTACTTAACATAACGCACTCATGTCAATGAGGAAGAACCCAGCATACAGGATGAATTCCTTAAAAGTAAAACTCCTCAAAATGATCAGGAAATTTATCAATACAGCCTCTTAGATCTAGAAATTTCTGGCATAAGTGAGAGAGAACTTGAAGTAGCAATTCTAAGGGCTCTGAGAGAAATGAAAACATACTGGCAGAGCACCATGGCTGATTTAAACAACATAAATAAGGAGATGAATGACATAAATCAAAACTACATGAACCAAAGGAAGAATTTAACAAAGAAATTCAAACCCTAAGGAAGATTGAGTTAGAAATGTGAGAGTGAAATAGGACAATAAAAGAAGAGAGAAACGAAATACTGCCATAGGAAACAGGGCCAAACACATGGAGGAAATTATTATTGATATTGAAGATCAGAACATGGAAACAACTAAGAAAGAGGAAGGGACTGGATATAGAAGCAAAAAGATTGAAAGAATTCTGCAAGAACTATCTGATTCCACGAGACAAAACAACATCAGGATAATAGTAATCGAAGAAGGGGTAGAGCATTCTATAGAGAGCACACTCAAACAAATACTAGATGAGAACTTTCCAATCCTATGGAAAGACCTGGAACCACAAGTACAAAAAGAAAACAAGTCCCCTGAAAACAAGGACCCTGACAGATCTTCTCCAAGACACATGGTACTAAAGATATCCAAAACTAAAGAGAAAGAGACAATTCTCAAGGCAGCCAGGGAAAAAAGAACTCTAACTTTTAGAGGAAAACCCATCAGTATGGCATGCTATTACTCAGCAGAAATGCAGCAAGCCAGAAGAGGGTGGAATCCAATATACAAAAACTGAAAAGAGAGTAACTTATAGCCAAGAATAATTTATCCAGCAAAATATTTTTCAGATAAGAAGGTGGAATAAGGACCTTCTCAGACACACAGAAGCTGTGGGAATTTGCCAGGACAAGGCCAGCACTCGAGGAAATACTGAAAGAGTCTCTTCGACCTGAAACAAAACATCAGGCAAAATGGAACACAGTTGGGACAACAGGAAAGAAACAAAACTAAAACAAATCAAAAAAGGAAATAAGTAATGGTCACAGGAAATCCTCCTAATCATCACTCTAAATGTTAATGGACGGAACTCACCAATAAAAAGACACACAGTGGCAGACTGTATTAAAAAACAGAATCTACATATGTGCTGTCTCCAAGAAACCAACCTCAGCCATTAGGACAAACACAGACTCAGAGTGAAAGGATGGGAAACAATACTTCAACCAAATGCTGACCAGAGGAAAGCAGTTGTTGCCATATTATACCTAATGAAATAAACGTCAGGTTAAAAGGGATAGTAAAAGACAAGGACGGACATTACATATCATAAAAGGCACAATACAGCAAATATTATACTTGACACTAATTAATATATATGCTCATAAAAACGATGCACCAAAATAGACAAAGAAACTACTAACCGATTTGAAAGGAGAAACTGATGAATGCACAATCATGGTGGGAGACATAAACACCGCACTAACAGCCATGGACAGATCAACCAAACAGAAAATAAATAAGGAAACTTCAACACTGAATGACATATTATAGCACTTGACCTTAATTGATATTGGCAGGACACTTCTTCCAGCAAAAGAGAGTATTCCTTCTTTTCTAGCGCACATGTAATATTCTCAAAGATATCCCACAAGCTGGGACACATAAGTAGCCTTAGCAAATTCAAGATGATTGAAATTATACCATGTGTATCCTCAGAGCACTATGCTTTCAAATTGGAGATCAACTGTAAAAGGAAAGCAGAAAAAAACACATATACGTGGAGATGAAGAACAGCACAATTAAAAAGGACTGGATAAAAGAACAATAAAAGATGAGATTTAAAAATATATACAAATTCTTACAATGAAAATACAACATACCGGAATTACTGGGACACAGCAAAAGCAGTGATGAGAGGGAAATTTATATCAATAGAGGCCTGTCTTAAGAAACAAGAAAAATCACAAAGAAACAACTTAACATACCATCTTCAAGAACTACAAATAGAAGAGCACACAAATCCCAAAGTCAGTAGAATAAAAAAAATAATAAAAATTAAAGCAGAGCTATACCAATTAGAGAATCGGAGGAAAATAGAAAAAATGAATATTACAAAGAGCTGATTCTTTGACAAAGTCAACAAAATTGACAAAACTTTGGCGAGACTAATCAAAGGATGAAAGGAAAGGACACATATATCCAAAATTAGAAATGAAAGGGGAGAAATTACCACGGATACCACAGAAATACATAGGATTATAAGAAAATCTTATGAAAAACTTTATGCCACTGAATTTAACAACCTAGAAGAAATGGACAAGTATCTAGACACTTATAGCTTACCTAGATTGAACCTAGAAGATCTCCATGATCTTAATAGACCAATTCATAGTGAAGAGATTAAAATGACTATCCATAATCTCCCTAAAGGCAAAAGCCATGGACCAGATCATTTCACCAGTGAGTTTTACCAAGCATTCAAAGAATAATAATCACCTATCCTACTCAGACTCCTCCAAAAATTTGAAGAAGTAGCACGACTTCCTAACTCGTTCTATGAGGTCAACATTCCTCTAATACCAAAGCCTGGCAGAGATAATAAAAGTAAAGAAAACTGTAGGTCAGTATCTCTGATGAACAAAGATGCAAAAATTCTAAGCAAAATAATAGCAAACAGAATATAGTGATGCATCAAACAGATCATATCTCAAGATCAAGTGGTATTCATCCCAGGAGCACAAGGATGGTTCAACATATGAAAATCAATCTATGTGATACACGACATAAACAAAATCAAAGATAAAGTACGTACGACCATTTCCCATTGATGTAGAAAAATCTTTCAACAAGATACAGCATCCATTTATGATCAAAACACAAAATAAAATAGGTATAGAAGGAAAGCATCTCAACATAATAAAGGCCATATATGACAAGGCCTCGGCTAACAGCATACTCAATGGGGAAAAGCTAAAGCCTATTCCTTAAAATCAGGAACAGGACAGGGATGACCCCTTTCACCACTGTTATTGAATAAAGTAATGGAAGTTCTATCCACAGCAATCGGGCAAGAGAAAGGAATCAAAGGTATCCAAATTTGGAAAGAAGAGGTCAAATTATCACTATTTGCTGATGACATGACGCCTAATATAAAAAATTTCAAAGATTCTACCAGGAAACTATTAGAAGCAATAAACAAATAGAGTAAAGTCGCAGGATACAAAATAAATGTGAAAAAATCAACAGCATTCCTATATACAAACAACAAATCCACAGATAAAGAAATGAGGGAATCAATTACCTTTGCTATCAAAACAAAATGAATGAAATACCTGAGGTTTAAGTTAATGAAGAGAGTGTCACACTTATACACAGAATAGTATAAGACAATTTTGTAAAAAATTGAAACAGACTCTAAGAGGTGGAAAAATATCCCCTGTTCATGGATAGGAAAAATTAACATTGTTAAAATGGACATTCTCTTAAGGCAATCTACATATTTAATGCAATACACATGAAAATCCCACAATCATAGTTTCATGAAATAGAAAAAAGAATTAGTAAATTTATATGGAAACATAAATGACCTTGAATTGCCAAAGAAATACTACATAAACGAATATGACTGGTGGCATTACATTCCCTGACTTCAATTAATATAACAAAGCATCAAGAGTCAGAACAGCTTGGTACTGGCATAAGAACAGAAATAAAGATCAAGGGAATAGAACTGAAAACCCAGAAAAAACCCACACATTTATGGACAAATAATTTTCGATAAATGTGCAAAAAACATACAATGAGGAAAAGACAGCCTCATTACTAGGTGGTGCTGTGAAAAGTGGAATAATATACGCAAAAAATGAACTAGAGCTGTGAATTCTCTCCATATAAAAAATTAACTCAAAATGGATTAAAGACCTGCAACAATCAACTGTATAGAAGAAAACATTAGTACTAAACTTATAGACCTAGGTCTCCAGGAAGACTTCATGAACCTGACCTCAAAGGCAAGAGAAGTAAAAGCAAAAATAAATGAAAGGTATTTTATCAAACTAAAAAGCTTCTGCACAGTAAAAGAAACCATCAACAAGGCAAAGAGACAGCCAACTGAATGGGAGAAAGTATTTGCAAATAACGCATCAGATAAGGGTCTAACGTCTAAAATATATAAAGAACTAATAAGGCTTAATAACAAAAAAACAAACAATGCAATTATATACTGGGCAGAAGAGCTAAAAAGGCACTTCTCCCACGGAGAAGTACAAATGGCCAGCAGACATACGAAAACATGCTCAACCTCATTAGCTATCAGGGAAATACAAATCAAAATCACAATGAGGTATCAGCTCACACCTGTTAGAATGGCTATTATCAACAAGACAAGAAATAACAAGTGCTGGAGACGATGTGGAGAAAAAGGGACTCTGCTACATTGCTCATGGGAAAGAAAACTGGTACAACCGCTGTGGTAGGCAATGTGGAGTTTCCTCAGAAAACTGGGAATGGAGTTGCCTTTTGACCCAGCAATCCCTATTCTGGGGATCTACCCAAAAACCCTGAAAACCTTTGTCCACAAAAACTTATGTCCCCCAATGTTCATTGCAGTGCTGTTCACAGTGGACATAATATGGAAACAACTAAAGTACCCTGAGACAGATGACTGGATAAAGAATCTGTGGTACATATACACTATGGAATATTACTGAGCTATAAGAAAAGATGAAATAGTGTCATTTGCAACAAAATGGATGGACCTGAAGATCCATCCATTACTTAGTGAAATACGTCAGACAGAAAAAACAAAGAACTGTATGACTTCACTCATATGCGGAATGTAAAACTGAAAGAAAAAAAGAGATAAGAAATGAACAAACAACCAACCAACCCATGGACATAATTTACAGTTCAATGTTTATTTGGGAATGAGTGGGTTAGGGAGGGGAAAAAAGGTACGGGGTGTGGGAGGAAGGAGGGGAAGCTAATTATGAGGTGATGGAAAGTGACCTCACACTGGGTGGTGATCTTATTATACAATAAGTAGACAATGCACTGTAGAATTTTATGCCTGAAACCTATATTATCCTTGCTAACAGATGGCACCCCAATAAGTCTAACAATAAAAATGAATTTTAAAATTTTTCTTCCAATATTTTAGAAGTAAAATAGCCAACGAGCTTCATATAAGGCAGGCCTAACCAACCTGTGCCCAGGATGGCTTTGAATGTAGCCCAATACAAATACTTAAAATGTAATATTTTGTGGCATTTTTTTATTATACCTGAGGAGCTATTGTTAGTATTAGTGGATTTCATGTGTTACCCAAGACAATTCTATTTCCAATGTGGCCCAAGGAAGCCAAAGTGTTAGATACCTCTCACGTAAACGATTGTCCTTTAGAGAAAGTGATAATTCAAAACACTTGTTTAACTCAACACTTCTATTCTACTCAAAGTTCTGTTAGTCCTTTGCTTGGTAAATCTTGATTTTTCTTTAGCTTTTTCTGAGGAAAACTCTAAAAGATGACACACTTATTTTATTAAAATTTGATTCTTCACAGTAATAGTGCCAGGTTTTAATTAAATTTGAAATTTGAAATAAAGTTTGATGTTAAATGAAATCCGGCATTGTGATTGTTTTTGTGTGTCCCACATGTTCTCAAGAAGGAACTGTAAATTTGTGCAGATGATAATGATAAGACAGCAAAAGAGTTAATACAAATAAACTTGAGGGGGCTAGCAGGAACCAAGTTTAGCTGAGCTTAGTTAGCTACAAATAAAAGAACTCATACTGCTACTGCTCTGTCTACAGTGAGCATAATCTTGGAAAAGAAGCTTACCTGAGCTTGGCTAGCTGCAAGGAAAAGTTTACAGTGGCCCGATTTTACCTATTATTTTTTACAGGTGACCACATCTTGATATTGAAGAATCTGTATAAGAAGAGCTAACCCAAAGTTCAGGGCAACTGTGTGCCTTGGACCCTGCTACATTAATCTGCCATGCCCATATATCTCTCTTTGGATAAAACTTTCCAACTTGGATTTTCAGGTCCCTCATGAACTTTTCACATTCTGTCAATAGTCAGGAGCATCCAATAACCAGAAGAGAAGACATTACATGACTAAGTGTTGCTGGTTCCACAAATTAAATATAACCTTTTAATTTTGTTGATGTTCATAAAAATCTCTTCAATGCTTGGAGGTTGGAGGGCACGATGGTGAATGGAGAGGAGGTCCGAAATCATCTCCCAGAAAACACAATAGACGGCCCCCAGGATCCAAGAAAGAGGACTCTGAGTGACAAAAAGAGCAGATGAGATATGCATGTATTGCAAATAAACACCTGAAAGTTGGAGAGAAGGAGGCGTGTTGGAGATAGGGGAGGAACACATACAGATAGCAAAAGGACCCGATCGGGGGTGACCATCCAGGAGCCGTGCAGTCCTTGGGAGAGGGAGAGGACAAGAGGTGACAAGAGGAAAAGCCCTAGCAAAGTGGCAGAACAGTGGATGTCGTTGGGGAGCTGGGCTGGGGAGCTGGAATTTGGAGCGGCGTCTTGGGGACAGAGCTTGGGAGTCAGCCTGTGTAACTTTTGAGTGTTAGCAGGGCAGAATAAAGACATTGAACTGCAGAGACGACATTGTGGCTCTAGGATCTCTTGGGAAACACAACGCAGGCACAAACGGCTTCTGCGCAGGCCTGGGATTCCTTGTCGCAGCCTGCAGTTCATGATAGTGGCCCACTGCGGGGACTAGCCAGCATCCAAGCGGACAGCGCACAACCCCTGTACTAGGCTTTAAGAGGTGGAAAAATATCCCCTGTTCATGGATAGGACGAAGTAACATTGTTAAAGTTATCATTCTGCCCAAAGCAATATACAGATTTAATGCAATACCCATTAAAATCCCACAATCTCATACTTTTGTGAAATAGACAAAAGAATTATTTGATTGATATGGAACCATAAAATACCTCAAATTGCCAAAGCAATACTACATAAAAAGAACAAGGCTGGTGATATTACACTTCCTGACTTCAATTTATATTACAAAACATCAATATTGAAACAGCATGATACTGGCAGAAAAACAGAAATATAGACCAATGGAACAGAACTAAAAACCCAGTAATAAACCCACAAATTTATGGACAAATAATTTTTCATAAGGGAGCATAAAACATACAATAGGGTAAAGACAGCCTCTTTAGTAGGTGATGCTGGGAAAACTGGAAAAATATATGTAAAGGAATGAACCTGAACTCTGAACTCTCTATATATACAAAAATTAACACAAAATATTTTAAAGACCTCCATATCAGACCTGCA